>JAPYZS010000174.1:0-292956 GCA_030522925.1 Trissolcus japonicus | reverse complement strand
AGAAAGGCCCGTGTTATAGCCCATGAATCGCCTTTGAAGGGCCCGGTTCACTTGCAGGGCATGCCCTTGTGGGGCCCGGAAACAATTTTTTCTAGGGTTGACATATCCATCGACGTTTTTTTCATCATCTATACGTTACTTGGGAGTCTTTGAGGGAATAAATCTGAAGCATGCACATGACACAAGTATTAATATGTATGTGACATTTATTCTCGCACCGTGGTCACATAGTTACAGCTGTGACAGCCATCACTCATCAAAAAGCCGACAACAATTTGATGATTATTGAATGAACATTGCACACTTTTGCACTCCAAAGCGTGTATAAATCCTTGAGAACTGAGAGTAAAGACAATTCAATTCCTTCACTTGCAGCTTTCGAACGGCTCTCGTTGAAATTCTTTCGACATGTAACTAATATATTTGGTTTACGTCGTGTTACAGGCATCTCATGATTGTGTTTCACTTTTAAAATTAGAGCTAAACAATTCGTCTCGGTTATTTTATGATTTTTCATGTCAGCTGCGTTAACTTTGCAAGAATGTTTTCAACGATGGGAAAATAAAATGTTAGTGAAAAAAAAATTTGTTTTCGCGTGCCTTAACTTAATTATAATCCAGCGACTTTAATTATATTTATGCCCAATCTAATGTATACGTTTATCATGTTTGTTTCAGAAGTGCCAACATGAGGGAGAGGCGATGGCTTCTACTCACATTGCACGGTGAGTTTATTATCCTTCGATTAGATCTCCCTTTCAAATCAAGCTCGCGGTTAAACTGTACTTAGCATTCGGTTCCCAACTCGAGTGGGAACCGAATCGTTCGATCGAACTGTGTATCTCTATAATAAAGCGATACGCGCAATACCAGTTCGATATATGTACAAGCCACGGATTATGTTATTGCTCGGGATTGAACACTTTATTAAACACATACGATGTATGTAAACGTACCGACAGATGAAGAAGACACGTGTCCGATTAGACGATTACACGTCATTTAAATTTAATTAACAAACTACCGGATTTGCTACTGGAATGTCAGTCTAAGTCAGTTTTTATAATCGATTCAATTTCTATTTATTTAAAATAAATTATTGAATCATCGAGATTGAATTCGAAATTTTAAATTATTTTTCATCTAGATTAATTTGATCTCACTTGTTGAATTGAGATTAGTTTGACCCTTGACCGGTTTAGCAATAATCCCGATTCGCATTGATTGATAATCATCATGCATCAGTTTAATTTATATTTCCTAATATATATTAATCAGCTCAAGAGAAATTCCGCTGTTTGTTTTCGAATTTTTAATTTGCAAAAAAAAAAAACCCCTACAAATACAAAGACAAAGACGTATTGTTCTTCGGTTCTGTAAATAAACAAAAGTATACTTCGCAGTTGAGTTATTATCATAAACGCCTCCGCGCGATTGTAACTATGGCTACATCTGTTAGAAGAATCGAATAAGCGTCATCCGAACAAGTACTCTCTCCATCTCGCGGACCAATTAAAAAACAATTACCGCTCTGCGCTTCTTCCGTAATTATTTCATTAACGATGAGAGGCGGCCATAAATAAAACCATAATGTTATATTCCAACGCCGCCTCTGTGCTCACGATGACTATTTCGTTTTCCTTGTGTTCGCACGACTGGTGCTGTTCTTCAGTCAATAAAGTCAACAGGTTGGGGCCCTCTGTGCATCGAGCACTTGATGGTATATTTGGATTTTCCATATTCGGAATGGAATGCAGAACGCGGAGCGGGCGTCCTTCCACGGAGGCTTTGCCTTGCAATCAAACGGTCGATGCTTCTGCGACAGGTATGCAGGGGACAAAATTTTTTTGGTAACGGGCCGCGAGAGACCGCAAAATATCGGCGTCGCTCTGAGGCGCCGATGACGCCTTTGCTGCCGGTATACACTGACGCGCGCTGCATACCCGATGCAACTTATCTTTCGGATGCGATCTCATAGAAATGCAAGCCGGAGAGAACAGCTCGTGCGGAATATACAAAAGAGCGTCTGCTGAGTATTTGTTAACGAAAATTTATGAACGTGATGACACAATGCCGCTGACCTTGGCCGACGTCAACGACCTGTCATCATATCAAATTGCCCACATTTCAATGATGCGATCATTTTACGACACCATTGTGTTGGACGAATGAAAAGCGTGATTGCGAACCACGCACGTACCGCTGATTATTGACGCGGTTTTTTAGTCAAGGCTAAGCATTTTTTGTCGCCGCAATTTGATTTATGCAGATATAATGAGCTACAGAGACTTCTATTCATCATAATTTGTTTTATCGTTATCAAAAATCTAGGCGTTGAAAATATCACGATTGGGCGTATATTTTTGTTGGGTTTTGATTTTGTAATGATTGTAATAGCTGCTCGAGGGGAAAAATGTAGATTAGTTACGATAGGAATCCTGTTGAACGATTGTTTGGGTTTAACTGATAGTGTAGATTGTAATGGCAAAATTTTATCGCATTTTTTTCTTTCCTGTAACGTATTTGCACGGTCGGTAATAAATAATACCGAGCGCTCTTGCAACATGATTTTCTCTGTGCACAATTATGCTAGATCAAAGAGGCGAAATTATACACTCGGAAAAACGATCAGTTGGAGCAAAAGTTAATTTCACCCGATGAAAGTCAACAGTTGATTCGATATTTTCCTCAAATCAACATTGTGTCGTTTATGAACGATTTTGAAAAACGATCTTCTTTTAATGAGAAATAATCGAGAGAATGGTTTTTTTATAGTTGAACGTAAATGCGTCATCATTGTGTGTTTATTCTAGAATAATATTAAAGCGTTCAATTAGCGATTTATTATCAAAAGGTCACAGAAATTTCTGAAATTTATTTTTCATGGTTACAATGTCACCGTAGGCACTTGTAACAGCGTGATATAATTGTATGTAACTGAGTGTCAGCATGGTCGTATAGCCATTCTCGGTACTATGTCATACTGCACTTTTCCTTTTATTTTTCACCTTTCTCCAGGTATCAAAATTATTTGTTAATTACTCGTTGAACGAGGTCACAATGGTCTTTAATTAATCGATACACTCATGCAGGATACTTAATTTCTCAACATTTTTAATTTAATTACCTCGAGTTTTTCCGACCGACGAAACAGGCCGCCCTATTCGATAATAAACAAGATCGACTTGGAAACAAAAAAGAGACGCCATTTTTTAATCTATCAAGAAACAAAACAAAAACGACCAAAATACGAAAACTTGAGCGTTAATTTACATCTAAAAGAAAGTTCTTAGGAAGGGGACATGAAAATCGTAAGTAAAAAACGATTATAAATTGACAGCACCTGTTGGTGTCTTTGAAACTCGACACACGGCGTCAAATCAAAGTTGTCCTCACGCGGCCAGCGTACAGTTTTAGAAACTGATAATGTAATGCGTGATGAATTTATACTATACAACACCTTCCACCGAATTACATAACCGTCGAAAGTTAATAACATCGATCTTCGCTTTCAAAAGTAGGCGAAAGTGGCATATCACTGGACAAACTGTGTCTTATTACCGAGATAAACTTGTTATAAATTATTTCATATAAATTTATAAGTAAATTTATAGCCAATTCCTTTATGTGCTTTAGCTCAGGCTATTGATCTTCTCGCGCGGAAATTATGTTCTTTGTCACGTCAGGGTTTTGCTGGACATGATGTGATCATGAATCTGTGACATAATCGCTGACGGAAGAAATTCTTCATTTTTGTCCATGATCGTTACAATTTATTATCCAGATGATTTCCGAAGGTATGCCGTTTAATAGAAGAATAGATGCCGTTCTTCCTTTTATTATAAAGATAAATTTATACGAGTAAATTCAACCAGGATATATATGTCAGATCAGAGAGGATATTCAAAAAGGCTTTATTTGAATGTAACAGTTCGAAATTGAAATGTAGATTCAAGTGAACAAAAACCGCATAAATGAATGCAAAAATATTCTCTGTCTCGCATATCTATTTAGACTTGGCAAAAAGTGTTCTTATTTCAGTTGAATAAAAACGTTTTGGAATGTTAAATGTCCACAAAAATCTTTTCAGTTGGAATTGCGTAAACGAAATGAATCAAAGGATAAATTAATATAATAAATGAAAAGAAGAAAAATTCTATTATATTCTAATTCTCCCAAAAAAATAAAAGCATTTAGAAAAAACAGCTACGTGATAAGGCGATAAAACTTTACTGACTACTAAGTATAAAATGGAACTCGCTTTTTCTTTTTGCCCGTTTGATCGAATCATGGAACGCTGTTAAAAAGACATAGTCGACTTCAGATGGCCGCTGAAAGTGAATATCGGCTTTTTGCTCGCGTTTGAAGCGATTTCGTCACGGTACCGCGAGCAACGCTCCCGTCTGGCACGCCCAGGATATGAAAAAAGAAAGAACCCGGCGATGAAGCCGCGAGAACGCTCGCACTGCCGCCAACATTCATTCGGCCAATAATAATTATTAAACTGAGTCGCGGGCACGTTGCTCGAACGCAAAACAAGACTCTTTCGTCACCGTTCGATTGTGCTCGAGTCGAATGGCACACCCTTCTCGCCCCGAGAATCCGGATTATCTGTTTCCCACAGCTCGTTCGCTTTGATTTATATCGGCTCCAAGTGTCTTAAAATTACATGTTTCCACTGTTGTGATTATTCTAGATATTGTTCATGTGTTAAATAGATTTATTGTGCCCGGCAAAAATTTCTGTTTAGACTAATTAATCGTTCCCGCGGTCGCGATTTCGTAAATTGTACTCTGGTTTCTTCACCCACCATGGGTGTTGTGAACGCTAATTTCACACCCCCCTGACATTATGTTTCACAAGTTTTTGTTAGCAAAAAACTCTTCATCGCTAAAACAATGGTTTAATTTTTTTATGAGACAGTAAGAAGCATTAATCTGTTTTGAAATGTACATTTTTCACATTTTTTGCATGGTTAAGTGTATGGGAAATTTATTTTTAGGATAGGTGGAATGCAAGCGAGTTAATTTTTGATAAAAAATTTTTGGTGAGAATTCAAACTAGTGAATTTGTGAAACTAGATGAAATATTTTGGGATAACAAACAAATGTACTTATTTATGTTGCAATTCTGATTGAGCTGTCCTGAATAACGTGAAAGAAGGCAGAGCACTTAAAAATTCATGACTGACAAATGACAGTCCCAAGCGAACAGTCTCAGTTCGCACGAATAATATTCTACATATTAAGTTGCTATTGTGCAATCATAACGTTGCGTTTATTATAACAATGCATGACGTGCAACGTAGTTAATAATCGCCGGTAAAGCATGCATTAAACCAAATTTTATGTAATTAATTGTGTCGAAATTAATGTATCTTTGCATTCACACGTAACCATTTGATATAATGCTGAACTCGATACAGAGGCTAAAAGTCAAGTTTTAATGTAATCTCCAATTCAGCGATACTTATAAAATTAGATAATTTTGTTTGTAAAAGTTTACTTTTACAATTATTGTATTATTTAGAAGAATGAAATTATACTCAATCAGACAAAGTTTGCAGTTATATATTACAATCTGTTTTCTTCGGTATGCAAGTCAAAATTAGTGCAAAAACATTGAGTTTCCCCCGATCTTATCATACCTGTCAGACCTGAACTTCTTTCGATTACGAATAAAACTTTTTGATTGGGAAATCACTTGTAAATTGTGTGCTCATTTAAAATCTGGCAAGGATACACCGACGAAACCATATACTTTCGACAAATGTGATATATCGGTTGAGTTTTAGAGGTTGCAGTTATTTGCATAACAATCAACAGTTGAATTGCTCAAATTTACTTGTAGTATTTGCATATCGAATTTGCTTATAATTATGAGAATATACGAAAAACGAACAATACTAAAAAAAAAACAACAATTTAAAATTGTGATAGAACAAGAAAAAGAAAGCAACACTCGAAGTAACAGAAATCTTACATAAAATAAGAAAAAAAGATAAATTTTAATAAATTTCTGGATGAAAATAGTATTTCATAAATGATAGAGAAAGAAAAAATGAATCACAATTTAAAATCATTATGCAATTCAAAAGAAATATCATTTAACTTGTCGATTGAAATTTAAATCTTAATTATACAACAATGTTGAACATTTTTTAATCATGTACGTCTATTAATTTATAATCTCAAAACAAATGTTCACATACATCAAATGTCAAATTACAAAGTTAATTATTGAAAAGTATTTAATTGCGCGAACTACGTGCAGTTCATTCTTTGTTCTAACGAAAAGATCATCAGGTGCATTCATCTCTTTTTTTTCTTCATTTATTTATACTTCTCCTAAACGGCATATATGAGTGCGAGGAATTGTGCGCGGAAAAATTATATGAGAATAGTTCGGTATTAACCTTTTTACTCTTGCAGTAATAGCTGCAGAGTGAAATATTACCCACAAAATTTATCGACTTCAATAAACAATGATATCTGAAACTGATGTCACTGATGGACTGAATCGTATTAAAGAGATTGTAAATGTCATGTCTTCCACGCTGTAATATTTCAAAAATTATGATTAACATCTTTCGATTGTCGTGACCAAGAAATTTCGAACGTTTTCTGAAAATCAATATTTATTTCGCCTTCGGGTAATAAAACGTTCTTACGAAATCTTCAAATTTTACTTGAGAATGTGAACATTGTTGGAAAAAAAAAGAATGAAACAGTTTATCTTTGCATTTTTGACTCGGTGCAATTTTGGTTAAGTAACTGTGAATCATAACGACGCACTGGAATTCAAAGTACCGAATGTTATATTCGGGGTCGTAAGGATGGACAACAGTGCAACGGGGAGCCGTAAGGTAAAACATAAATTTACCACAACACCGTAACGTTATTTTCGAGGATAGGCCTAACGGTACCCAGCAGCCATGCAGCCTTATTTGCTCAACCTTGCAGACGTGCGGTTCCCACAAGAATGCCGATTATTCCAGTGGCTTTATTTGCGACAGCGCATCACTTTTATTGTTCTCGCGCATAAATAATTAGCGCGTGGGCGAACATTATCGATCGCAATTAGTGCGAATTCGCAATCGGAATACACGATAGCGTGGGCACACGTTGCACCTTTTTAATCATTGAGGTCATCCGTTCTCCGGCACACGGAGTCACGCTCCCGCGGAAATATCTAACGCTTCGGCGTGTCCCTCGCGTTATTGTTCATTTGCTCGTGATATTTTACAGACTAATAACAGCATTTACATAAACTGCATCAGAAAAGCGCGTCGAAGAAAAATCAGCATTTTGCAACAACACCTGCTTTGCGTTTCATTTTCTTTCCCACTATCCTTTCGATCACGAAACAATCGTATAAAGATAATTATTATAGATCGTCTTCGATGCATTGAAAAAGGGCACAAACGGCGTGAGTGACAATTGAAAGACGCGAAACAAACGGTTACGCAATTCGCGCGCAACCGATTCATTTCTTTTCATCTTGTTTTTGAACAAATTCGAAATACAAATTCCGAGAGCAATCAAATCATGAGAACGATCGCTTCTAAACTTTCATTTTTTACGTGGGAAAGTACAATCCGGGGAATAATGCAGGCCAATTTATGCAGTTTTGCGATTCTGATCATGTCGTTTACCGCTATTTTTCCGTCCTTTGATAGAATATGAATCGATCAAGCGCGAGAATATTTTAACGGGGCCTCTGTCTCTCTCTTTCTCACCCATGGCAAGCAAATTTAAGGCACACGTGTCGGAGTGTTTTTGACCGCAGAACAAAATCGTTTCGTGAATTAGAAATTTACTGACTCGTTTAAGGTTTTCTTTTTGTCAGGAAAAGTGATGAAAGTGGATGAAACATTTTAAAAATCAATGCTTCAACTAGATCAGCGAAAAATGAACTAAACTCCCTCCTTGAGGAACGATTATGATGATTGCATCACAAAAGTGGAACTTTATGGATCCTGTATTGATCCAGTTTTGCAACTTCGCGCAACTTCAGTTACCTACTTTATTTTCCCATCGGATGCACGATTCCTTTCAACATCCGTATAATATTTTTTTTCTTATTCATTTTCCTTCCGAACACGTGTGTGTCAAGCTTTGTTGAAATTGTAAATAATGATCCGAGGAGATCGAATTAATTATCGAGATCAATATCATGTGTATGACAAATGTTGTGCAAATGCATTTTTCTAAGATCATCTGATGCTTACAGGAATCCTTCTCACTTTGGCAACAACGGGGGCTCTGAAAGCGACGAGGCCAAAATTCAAAATTGCCACATCGTCGACCACGACAACCACCACAGCTTTGCCGTCCACATCAGAGGAGCCCAATGCCAAAGAAAATGAAGATAGCGTAGAGGTAAGGGCACTCATTCGGAAGCTCGTTCGGCTTATTTCGCAGAAAATCCTCCATTCTTTGGGCGTTTATTTGTTTTCATTATGTATTTTAATGATTCGTTTGTTCTGTCTAGGTTCTGAATGAAAGATGAGGAAACCGAAAGTGTAATTAATTCGCGATTTTATCTCCCGCGTTTCTTTACATCCGAGTGTTTATGTAAATAAACTTCCGCAAATTTCTCGCGGGTTTCAAAAATAGAGCCTCTTCTTCCAATGACTGTTGATCTTTTTATCGGAAAATTTTATACTTGATGGGATTGCGCATCCGGTGACTTTGACTGACTTGTTAGCGACACATCTAATTGAATGATCACAACCTTTGTAATTCTATTTTCGATAATTCATGTACCACAATGACGTTTAAGTTATGCTGATGCACTTGGAAAGGCTAACGCAAGTTTTCCATTAGCCAATTATTTATGCGAGTAGTTTACATAACGAATCGATGGATCGCCTCTGTTCGGACCATAGTTTCTTATTAGCTAGATTGTGTACTACTCATTATTTTGTACCAGTCGTTAAAAATTATTTGAAATTATCAGACGGAAATTGACGATTATAATGGACCTATCGGTACCTAATGTTAAATGATTAATTATTGCTTCTTTGAACATTGTGCAATTTCTAGAATTTGATCAACCACACTGTTTCCTTATTAAATATAATCATTTTCACAAGATAGTCTAAAGTCGTTAAGCCTTTAGAATAATATTGAAATTCAAAATTAAACATTTTTTATTGATTTCAATGAAATTAATAACTCTTCAAAACTTATGTAAGAGCCATTTTTGTTCTATTTATGGTATAATTACTGAACTTAGCAAACTCTTTCGACACCAGTGCACAGTAAAAAAATTAATATTAATAGATGTGCAAAGAAACTTGTTATTACATTTTATAAAAATCATCGAGCTAATGGCGCATTTTAATAGAAGTTTAGCAAATTTTCATAGGTAGAATTATACATGTCCTTAGAGGGCTGTAATGGCAAATTTGACACGGAGTAAGTGCCCATACAATCACATATATGATAATCTTAATTTCCAGCCTAAGAAAGGAGTTAAAGGAAACTTTACGTAAAGGTCGTTACTGTTCACCTTATGGTTATACGTATTTATATAACACGCGTTCGTGATTGAAGGTGTAATTATATAATGTTTAGGTTAATAAATATAATAAATTGCGTAAATTAACAATTAGGTACATTTAGTTACAACAAAATACTTCACGAATCGAAGCACATTTTTGGAATTCTTGCGATTCCAAGTTATTGTTACAAGAATTAGAGGAAAAAAAGTTCTCGTAAAATTAATGTCAAGCATTTGAGATATTTTTTAATTAATTTGATGTCGATGGATGTTATTCGAAATTCATCTTCAAATTCGAGCTAAGGGCAGTGCGTCTTACTGCAACTACGTAAGAATGGTAGCCAATGACAGGCGTAACAAATGGAAAATGAATGACAGACTGTAACACTGAAGATTGTTGGCATTCTTCCTCCGGACTTTTCATTAGGAAAATTAATAAATGATGAGTTGTTTTTTAACGATAGACTCCAAGTATTTGAGCTCATCAAGATCGACCTATACTTAGATTCTTGGGATATGTCAAGGGAAAAAATAATACGCCCAAGGCTGCGCTAATAATGTAGCTCTTGTTTCGAAATGTAAACTAGACTAATTCAGTGGAAAGTCGTTGCAGTTGGCTCGAAGAAATGCATAACGTGTGAAATTGTTTGTGCCTAACGCATCTTAACTTTTACTTGACTTTTAATTAACAGGATTTGTATACCATCACCATTCATTTACAGAAAAGGTCTTTTGACAAATTTTTTCAACTCTTTGAAAATTTAATTTACACATATATATCAAAACAATTGCAATATGCTATTAAAAAAATAAAAGTTACTTCATTTTCATGGGAAAATTATTGTAGAAAATTTTTCTGCGCAGTGTCGAAGATGGCCTTGCAGCTGTAAGAAATTGACATGCAAGCTGGAGGTCATATGTTGTAACCTGGTTCAATAAGAAATTGCACAGTTTCAATTAACATAAAATGAGTGATTTAAAAAATAATATAAACAATTTTATAAGATCGTCAATTATTTGAAACATTGTTTGGTCGTTTTTCAGACAACGACGGTCAACGATGTGAATGCCACGACGGGCCATACTTTGACCGGTATCCCTCAGATCGATTACATCTGGGACCCAAACTTACCGCGAGAACTCAACGGGTATAACTTGAGTGATTACCCATTTTACAACAGTATTCCTGAAGAGATAGATTTCAAATGTGATGGTCTTCATGACGGGTTTTACGCCAGTGTACCTCACAAATGTCAAGTGAGTATTAATATTTATGCATTTTGCAATAAATTATGTAACAATATATGTCTCACTACAAGCTTCTCCTCGCATAATGAAGATCTTGGATTAAGTTATTGATCCTGCTTAGGTTTTAAAATGGAAAATGATATCATATTTATACGTACTTCTTATTGATATTTGGACATTGCGCAATTAAAAAATATAGTTGTAATATAATCATTCGATCATTATTGAAGAACCGCAAAGCAAGTATCTGGTTTAATTAAGCAGGAGGTAATTTGTATCTTTGTGGATTTGAAATATTCGTATCAAGTTTGTCTGTACGTGAGGGTGATTTTGCAGCGATGAAAAAGTATTCAAAAAAGCAACAAAACGCGCGCTAAGAAATAGCTGGTGATGAAGCCAGTATTTTTTTATAAATTTGTAGCAGCTATTATTAATTATTTAATTTATTGTCCTATGTCCTTATGAGGGTGAATAAGAAAAAGTGATGTAAACGAATGATATTGGATACGCGCGATGCTTTTTAGCAACAAAATATGTAACTTATAAGTGTCAAAAAATTTTTGCAAGGCAAGTTTATATTACACGTAACTGTAATTTAGATTCGCAAATTATTCGTTATTAATCAAAGAGATATACCAATGCAGAATATGCATTCAATTATATTACACCGCATACACGGAATTAAATCATGTTGTGTCGGTCAGTGATGCATTAGAGAGTATCTTGTGTTTGATTTATTTGATTATATTTGATCTGGTCTCGATATACGGTGTATCTTTGCATCGACATTTCGAAATGATGTATAGCGGTTATTTAGGCTCGGACAGGATCGATCTATGGAACGTTCGTTCTTATCGTTTCAATTTGTTACACAATTTTTTTTTCAATCAACGACTTTTTCCATTGGATTTTTCTTTACACCCAAGATATCTCTTTACTAAAAATTCAATAAAATTTCTGTGGCTTAGTAAAATCGAAAGTTTATCGGTGCATCTTTTGCAACAGAAGAAAACAGAAGATTCACTTTTTGCCGTAAATCTTATCCTACCTAAATAACAGTACTTTTCGAAAATATTTCTTATTAGTTGCATTTACGCACCGATAGTTCAGAAAATGCCACGATCATTGCGAAACTGAAAAAAAGTGGTGGCGCTCGTTGATGGACAGATATCGTACTTATTTCAACAATAAAGTTGTTTGATCTAATCACAACGTTTTTCCTTTTTTGTAATCACTGGAATTGCCGGTACTTGAGGACCTCCGATTGTTCTTACAACGATGTACAATCTTCACAAAAACGAATACTTTCATCATAATTTTATTTCAATCTGAAATTCATCAATTAGAACGAGCAATAAAGTGTAAATTTCTTTTTTCCCAAACCAATACTACTTTTACTTTCGATCAATCGATAATCTATTTTGCCCGCATTGTGGTTCACAATACAGCCGGGGTTATCGCGAGCAATCGAATTTGATTCGTGTGATTTCAACTATATAGATCATCGCCATGCGGTGCCGACAGAAATCAACGAACTCCCTGAAGCGTGAACTCTCAATCGGTAACGGTGTAAGGTATCGCGTCAAAGTCGAACCATCTAATCCATTTAGTGCACTTTTCTCGAATATAGTTGAAAGCGAGTCTTTCCTTTTCCAAAACTCTGCAAAAGTTACGTGAAAGTGGCGAGTCATGTGAAAAGCATTACTTGACAACTAATAACGTAACACCGCGTTCACTAAGATTAATTCATTGTTTATTATTCATCTCATATTTCATTCGCTCCATTCAAATTCGTGGGGCTCGTCATTGAATAGCCGAAAGATCGCGATAGCATCGTCGCGATAAAACTTCATGAAATATTAATCACATCTCTTTGACATGTAACTGTCATAAATGAGATGTCTTAATAGTATCCATTCAACGTTATATTGTCCTTAATTGTGATCAATTTGTGGAAAAGTTCGAAAACAAACAGGATACATTCGTGGTTCGTTACATTTCCCGTCCCTGACCGTTCCACTCGCCGCAAGCGTAGATTGGTTGATCGAGAAAGCTAAGACTGCTTCCTCTTCACGCTATTGGAAACGCAACGAAGCGGCCCACCTATTGTCATGCAAATCGCGAGAGATCGGTAACCAATCGTTTTCCTTGGCAAAATTACGAAAAGCCAAATATCAGGATGGGAATAATTCCATAACAATGCCACTTTGATATAGTCACAATCGTGAAAACGAAAGTGATGAGTTGAAGATCTCTGCTAACAGTAAACTGAAGCAAATATTAAAATCTTGTTGCAAAAAGAATTCAATTAACTGCGAAGACATTATGCAAATGACAATGTTATCGGACTTTCGTAAATATTTATTTTGCTCGCGCGGTGAGATTGTTTTCCCACTGCATCGGTTTTTCTTGACACTCGTTCTTGTTTTGTTTAATCTAAGATCTAGAAAGTTCAGGATTAACCTTGAGAATCGATTGCGTTGGATCTACGATCGGACAGGTAATGGTAATTATTGAAAAAGTATGGTGATTTTTAATCGTACATCAAAACACCAGGATGCCGCTCGCACGTATATCATTACCGAGCGAAGAAGGTGGTTGTTTGCACAATATTATTCCCGTACAATTATTATTGACGGTCAGCAGTGCGCGTGATTTGCTGTGAAAGAGAGTCGCTGAAACAAAGAGAATTCAAAATTATAACACATCTGCATCGAAGCTATTACGGCACGATTCAATGATGTATGGAAAATATCGCTTTCACTAGTTTGTAAAAGTGATTAGAACGATCTGCAAAACCACAAATCAACATTGCAGAGCAATTTTTAACAATTAACCAAGACCATAAACAGAGAGAAAACACACAGCTGTCATTGACCAAATGAACAATTCCAGTGATGTAATCCATTATCTTTTACATTATCAACCACTTAAAATTTTAGACAAACATCATCAAAGTCAAATTTAAACTAATACAAAGGGTTTTATTTACAGGTCTATCATCACTGTCTCTACGGCACCCGGTATGACTTCCTCTGTGCTAATTTTACTGCATTCGACCAGAAGACGTTCATTTGCCACTTTGTCTCAGAAGTAGATTGTGCGAACTCCAAGAAATATTGGCACAGAAATGACGCCTTGTACAAAGCAACGACGTCTTCGACTTCAACAACGACTACGACTCCAAGACCGTCCACGACTTCTACGACGACAACATCTGCGCCGCCTATACACGATGGTCCAAGGGATAGAGATGGACCTAGAAGACGAAGGCCCTATTTGCAAAGATGGAGACCAGCATTTGATTATTACGATGAAGACTACTATGACGACGAGTTTGAAAGAGGGAGACTTTATGGGTATGACCGCGGTCTGTATGACGATTACGACAACCGGAAATACAGAAGAGATCGAGACAGAGACAGGGATCTGTTTGAGAGGAACTTGCGGGATAGGACAGACAGACCACCGCGGGCCGAGCGGGACCGTGATCGAGATGGTATGCCGAGAGACAGATATCCGATGAGAAATGGTGCGAGGCGAGACCCCATGCGACTCGGAAGAGATCCCATGGATGATGACAGGCCGAGAGTTCGTGGTCAAGATCAGGGACTTAGATATAGAGACCCTGAGGATCAGGAGTTCGACGATAGGAGACCTATTGACCGACCCAGGATGGGGGAGGAACGTAGATATTCGGACAGCAAAAGGTTGGTAGAAACAATTGATTCAATTCTATACCTGAGCCGTGTCGCTGATTGACATACGGACATTTTTTTTATTTTTTTTTATAGATTAGATAAGTTGTGTTATGATACATTTTCGATTCAGAAAAACGTGTTATTCAATATCCGGGTTAACATATACGATAATAAGATTAAGTTGGGATGAGATGAGTAATCATAGTAGCTTAACTAAAACAGTCATTACGCATAGATCATTGAAAACTGAAGGCTTCGATTTCACTTTCCAAAGATTGATCGCATTATTGATTTAAAAAAATTGTATTTTGTACACTTTCACAAATCTGTTGAGTTTATCACTTAAATTGTGAGTCGAGTATCTTGTTATTACTTAATTAAATCATATAACAATAAAAGAGAAATAAAATGCCATTGCGTCGATAGAAGCGGAACACTTAACGGAGAAATGGGATGAATGTTGCAGATAAAATAAATACAAAAATCTTGTTACGGCTCTTTCACTGAAATTGTTCGCTTTTTATTAAGTTTATTAACACCGTCTGAATGTAACTGATTTGATTAATTCGCAGATATAAAGATGATTACGATGATAAGGAAGCTCCAGCAGTAGCCGCGTCTAATGGAAACACGGAAGGTCTCGTTAAGCCTGCAGCACCGCTGTCGTCTGTTTATGCTCGACCAAGAACTCCTCCTAAGATTCGTCGACCTGTGCCACTGTCGGAACAAGATAAATATTCATATAAATCGGCTGCTTCGTCGTCTACCACGTCATCATCCACACCACCTCCACCTTCTGCAGTCGGTTAGTAATTTGAAAAAATTAAGTTCTTTTTTTTTATTAATTCGATGGTGTTTGTAAATGCTTTGAAGCTGTTTAATCATCGAATATTTTAATTTTCAGATGAACCACGAAGAAGACCTGCAGACGTAGCGGACACTGATTATTATGATGAAGAATTATTCGAAGAAATAAGACCGCGCAGACCTTTGAGACGCAGACCAAATTATCGTGAAAGAGACAGAGATTTATATGACGTCAGGGATCTCGACCGACCATACAGGTAATCTGGAAAACTGAGAAAATAAAAGTACAATATATTCATACATTTTTTTCGAAGTTTTTCATCCAATAGAATAATTTGGTTGCAATTTTCTTTAAGTAAGCGACATAAAATTAAAATATATTTTACATTCATCATGTCTAGAGTACTAATTCGTACCACAAAAATTCATTCAATTTTTCGTTCATGCATGGCCTCATTCATTGACAGTCGAGTGAACGTCATTCATAATCCAAAACACGAATCATTTCAGCATTTCATATTTTGTATTTTTTTTCCGCATTGCTACTATTCATAAAACACCTGGAATTTGTTTAAAAAAACCTAAGTCAATTTTTTTAGTTATGATCACCCGACTGTTGATGATGAGGGTGTTTCCCAAGAATGAACGTCCATATTAGTATCATAACAACAGTAAGTCATTTTACGTTTTTTTATTCAGGTATTTGATTTGCATTTGTCTATATTCAGGTATTTGATTAGAGTTTTTTAAAATATAACTTTTTCATGCAAAAATTATTCATTAATTCAATCCCTTTTGAAATTATACAAAAATATTACACTTTATAAATTTTTTAAATCATTTTCGTAATCTTTTTATATATTACAGGCCTCGGTATCGTGATGACGACCTCCGCCCCAGGAAGTATCCAGAACGTCCGCGAGATCGTTACTATGATCGCGAAAGGAGCTACGACCGCAATCGAGATCGGCTATTAGATCGCGGAAATAAAGATTCCGACCGAGATCTTGTACCCGAAAGAGTGACGCCTAAGCCTGAGTCACCAGCATATTATCAACCAATCGATGAGTTTGATCGTGAGCCCATCAGGGTAGCTAATCTTCCAATAAACTCTCAGGACAATGAAGAACCGGTCAGCGACAATCAAGCACCGTCAACTACGACAACTACGTCCACTACAACTACAACTACAACCACCACTGCTCAGCCAGAAACTCCTCGGCCAGAAAAATCAGCATTCAAATCAACCAATCTTCGAATTGAACACCCATCATCGTCCAATTCCGACGACTCTCAGCCTAATGACGAAGAAAATCAAACTACTGTCAAGGATTTGTCTGGCAAGTCTTGGAGACCAACTTTTAGACCAGCAATCAGTAAGCAACAAACCACTGCCCTGCCACCTGAAAAGGAGCGATTCAAGACAGAACCTCCTAGAACAACTACTGAAGACTACTTGTCCGAGTATTACGACGAAGATGAAACTGTACCTCCTCCTTCATCTCCTCCATCCAGGCCCACTTTCCGCGTGGTCAAGAGACCATTTTTGCCATCCCGTGGAGGGAATCCTAATCCTCGTGGTCTATCGCCAGTAGGCATGAAAGCTGCTTCATTATTTGTCGGAAGACAAGATGAAGGAAGATCTATAGTTCACGATAATACTTCATATCCCGTGACGACAGTAAATTACAAAAACACCAACGATGCTTACGTCAAAACACTTGAACCATATAAGGAACACCGATTTTATAAGGAGAAAAGCGAAGAAGAAAAGAAGGTGTATAATGCTTACAAAGTGATTCAACCGGATGCTCAACCGAAAAGAGTATCAGAACCTGCTCCTTCAACAATCCCTACCATCCATGTGTCTTCAACTGGAAACGCTGGAGTGCAAGAGCTTCGAGAACAACAAAAACCGATTCCGAATTGGACTATTGAAGAACCTCTCAGAACAATATCTCCACCTTCTGGCCCTCCGCGCCCTAATAATCAGAGAGCTCCTATCCAAAACCTCTCTACGCAAAATCCTTACATCACTGCTCAGTATAAGGATGACGATAGGGATTCTAACAACCAGGGCTACAGAGTCAAACAGAGAATCAACGAAGTTTCGAATTCTCACAGACTTCAAGATATTCCAGAAAGCGAATACGATGTAACTTTGAACGATGCATTAACTCCTACCTTAAACCAAGAAACAAATCTTCCTAGTGGATTCGCATTGCCAATCCACAGACAACCTACAGGAAGAGATGCCCTCTTGCAACCGTCAGAAAATGAATACGAGTATTCGAAACCTGTGAGTCAATACCAGGAAACAAAACCTGTGAGTCAATACCAGGAAACGAAACAAAATTCATTTGTGCCAAGCACTCGATTTGTTCCCCCTAGCGCAAATAGGAACGAGAGACCTAAAACAGTTTATTACAGAACTCCAGAAACAATTCATGTTGCTCCGTCTATTCAGCAGTACAGGCACCATCGTGGATCCTGGCATGATTATACGGGATTTTAATAAACGTGTCTGATCGTAGGGAAGGGTTCATTGATGAGTGATTCAAAGTATAGTGGATTTTGTAAATAGGATACCTTTGTACAAGTTTGAATGACATTACGAAATATTGTTTGAACAATGTAGATTGTTACAATTAATCAAATTATGTCATAATCATAATTAAAGAATTTATTCGATCACAAAATTTGTGTTACATGTTTGTAGTACTCATTCTTACTTGAAGGTATAATATGAAAGTCTGCTGAAAGCCATTGTTCTATGTGGATGTAGATTTGTGAAAAATTTTGTGATGATATATTAGTATTGTATGGACAAGTTAATTCATTTTGTAAACGAAATTATTAACGAATCCGCTGTAAAATTGTGTTTCATCGTTAAAAAGTAATTCAAGTCAAGCGCAAATTCATATTATAAATTATGTGATTTTAAATTTCCATTTTGGATGTAGCATATTCATTTGAATTATTAATCTGTATAGAAATTTTTTCAAATTATATTTAATCTCAAAAAGTGACAAATCATCTTGTGTTGGTAGCGCTGTAAGATTCACCGTAGTATGCAACTAAATATCTCTGACGCTGTATTAAACTTTTTATCAAAAAGTATCTGAGAGATTGATTAAAATACTCAAATCGTCTACAAATTATGTAAACTTTAATACTTACGTATATGAGAAGTACTGTATAGGGTTAAAACCATGCGTATTTATATATTTTTTTTTAAATTGAGTTTTCTACGGTTGTTGTAGTATTCATTAAAATCAAGGTAAATCCTAACGTTCGAATATGAATACATTTTTCGGACATTGAATTCAAATCATTATAATAATTATGAACAAATTAGAATTAATTTAAGATCATCGAATACTGATGTAAAAAATGTTTGGATATTAATTGCATATCACAAACATTTTTAAATTGGTATTTCAGAACTTCTCATTAGTTATAGGGTTGCGTCATTTATGAAACTTTTGTACATACACTTTATTTTAGACAGAATAAATAATTGCATTTATGAGACAGTTCCCATGAAAAATTCAATTTTAATGACTTGCGGAAGAAATACAAAATGTATGATTCTTTTCGAATCATCCAATCATTGATAACAAAACTGTGTGTATTATACTATAACGTGTGAGTGGCATGAATATCAAGTGTTTACAGTTTAATTGTTATTATTCTGATGCTCGATTGTAATGCACAATTATAATGAAACTGAAAGCTTTCGCTTGTATCTTTTTCTTCTAGACAAAATATTTTCTGGCTAATTACGTGAACATTGAAACATTGAAATGAAAAGTCAAACCAGTTCTCTTCTTGTACGTCACATTAAATTGTGTAGAAATATAAAGTTTGACTTAATATATCTTTGGAGTTGATTATAATGCGATTGAATATCTCATTTAGATTTATGTATTTATACATTTTGTGAAGATTATCAGTCTCTTGCGATCGATTGACAAGTTGCAATAAAATTTTTGTAGAATTGTATATTGATTTGTTCTGTTTATAACTTAAATTAATTATTAAGTAAAAAATATCATGTTCTCCAATTCCTCCCAAAATATATTAAACTGAGATCTTTTCTCAATATCTGAGTTAGTCTGCACCAGGGTGTTACAAAAAAAAGGACAATACAATGTCTTACAAAATATTTATTTCTAGATTAAAACTACGAGTTGACGTTGATATTATATTACAGAACGTCAATGAGTTATTTACACCTGATGAAGAATTGATTATAATTTGCTAAATTGACGAATAAATATATTAATAAATCTAAATAAAAAAATAATTCAGAACATTATTGAATCGAGTCAACAAATGTTTATAATTCTTAATCACCCGAGAAAAAAAATTTTGGTCTGATCAGACTTGGAAATACTCCTGATTAGGTCAGAATATGTCAAATTTTATAAAATTTTATCTGATTATATCTGATTTTACATGATCAGACAAAATTTTGGTGAATTAGGTCTTTTTCTGATCTGATTGAATTCAGGAAAATTTCCATGTCTGAACAGATTCAGTTAGACTGAATCATGCATAACCAGATTTATATAATTTTTTGAGCACTTCATAACATAATTTAAAATTTTTTTTTAAATTTTCATGTTTAAAAATACACAAAAAAATTAAACTATATGATTTACAAATATAATAAATAAGATCTCAATAAATAAATAAAATAAATACATACATCTCTATACTTACAAAACTACGTAAATTACCTGCATTTCGCTGACTGTATAATCAAAAAACTCAAAAAAACTATTGTTGAATAATTACAAAATTGGGACTGTTCTAATATTGTAGTAACTATTCGATGTGTATTTTAGTAAATTACTTTGAAGACTAGAAATGGAAGCTACAAATTTACAGGAGTACACTGTTATACGAATGAGTATGGCATAGTTAGAGTACAGCGATAAACAATCAACTCATGTTAAAAATACATTTAGATACTTTCAAAAATTCGCTCGCATCCCAGAAATGCATTTAAGAAATGGTTGATTTTTATACAAGTTTTAAATTACATAGTCTAAAACATGGCCTGGCGCATTGTTTTGTTTGGATTTTCACTTTTTGGTCCTTTTTTCAGGATCCCGTTAAAGTCATAGTAAGGATCACAATTTGCGCCTAAGATTAACACGATAGATTTAGATGCTCAGGATATATTTGTCCAAAAATCCACTTGCACAGGTGTTAATGCTTAGGCACATGAGCGGAATAAGCAAGCTTGTGACTTGCGCCTTCATTTGACGATCTGGCCCAATATCCGTGATCATCGTGGTCGTCGTGATCGTAGTGGTGCTGGTGCTGAGCGTGCTCATAATAAACGACTTTGTTCGGCTGGAACACTCTTTTTAAATCCAACCATAATCGGACTGCATTAATGATCAATCCTAAGACGGCAATGATGAAAAATTTGACTTGAAAGTGGGCTGACAGCAGTTGGAATAATAGACTTATTTTCGACTTCAACACCATTCCAATCACAAATAATTTTCGAAGTTGCTTCTTCTGTTTGTGGAAATGCAGTTTGTATTTGTGTGAATCTGAAATAAAATAAAAATATAAGTGTTAAATGTAAGAATATGAATAAAAGAAAAAAGTTTTGGGACTGATTATAATGATTTGGTAAATAAAAACTTTGGAAAAAGCTTGCTTAAAAGGAGTAATCAAAGATATAGATTACGATTAGTAATTACGTCATCGGGTTTAAACAATCAACACATAAATTTAACAATTTTTGACAATAGACTAATTAACGTTTTAATTCTATTGAAATTAGGAAAGTGTTTTAATGATTAATAACGGAATAAATTCTACACCGTATGGTCTTTATGTTTTACGGGTTGATGGATGATGAATTTTATGGGTTGAAAAAAATTACGATTTTCTATATGGCTATACTATTTGTAAAACAGAATTAAAATCATCTACAATGTAGTCTTCGGATGAATTTAGATCATTTATCATGTTGTCAGAAAGACGTGAAGTGAAATGATGATGAACTTTCTCTTGAAAATTGAGTTTCAGTTGCAAGTACAGCATTGAGTATTGAACAGTATACGTGAACGAACAATGAAATCGGTTTTGAACTTCCGCGGTTATTTTCAAATAAATTAGAATTGTTTATGAGCGGTCGAATATAAATTTTCTCGGCTATAAACCGATGCAAGAAAAATAAATTATTCATCGGTCATTTTATTCAAAAACTTTGAAACACGATTTTTCTCACCATTTTTGCTCCAGATTTTATTAAATTTTTTTCTAACCATTAAATTATTACCATGAAATTAATTCAATCATCTTGTAATTGGATGTTTGACTGAGCTTAGATGGACAAAGTGAAGTTTTCTTTCCATTTTAACAGTCTTTCAGTAATCAGATTTTATGATTAGACAATCCAATTGATTGTCGAGTTGATTAGATGAATGCATGATTAAATTATTTATAGATTCGTATGAGACTTTCTAGGTATACTCGCCAATATCGGCTTTGAGTGCAAAACGATCGTTTCATTATTGGCAACTACTTGATAAGTGAGAAATGACCGGTTGCATACAAACCATGAGATACCAAAAGGAAATTTGGAGTCAATGATTATTTGCATTTTATTCGTACCGTTAAGTATCTACTTTCACTAAACTTAAGAGTTCAAGTACAATCCAATGAACAGCTGCATATATAAAGTCATACGTGAGAATTTAAACAACAGCAGTTTATGTCTTTTACTAGAATTTTATTTGGGTAAAAATTTCGCGACCAAACAAACAAAAATGTTAATTATTCTTATTGTTCCTTTTAAATTATTAAATGAAATGAAGGAAAAGTTAAAACGATTTAAAATAAAGTAAGCTTTTTTATATTTAACGTAAGTTCAAACTTATATTCAAAGGATTGAAAAAAAAGATAAAAATCGTTTACGAAAAAGTTATAAAAACATAATTGCTTCTAGTGTAATGCAAGTATAAAAAATACATTTCGATACATCAATAAGACAGAAAAAGTTGTAGCTCATATGAAAATATATTTCTTTACAGTTGTTATAAACTCATTAAATTAAAATCAATTTTATGAGTATCACCCAAAAAAAAACTCGACGATTAATTGATCAATATACGTTTCTATAATTTTCCCCCTTCTAAAAAATTTTTTTTCAAATTCTTTTATTGCCATTTTTCATTAATTTTTGTCTAACTTTTACTTTTTCTCATTTGATTATATTGCAACACAAAGAAGTTTTCAGCAATTTATTTTTCATGAAATAAGCTTGGAAGTTAGTAGCAAACATCAAATTATTTTTTAGATCCAAATTTCTCGTTGTTTACTACGAGATAACCCAGATTTTAAACGCAAGATATACTTTTTTGGAAAAGATTTTCTTTATTTTTGAGAATTAATGGAGCAGTTTCCATTCTCTGCAGTGCCTAAGTGACCGAAATATTCACTTAGTATGAATGACCGGAGCAGGTGCGTGTAGGGCTGCCGGTTCCTACCGACAAGAAGATTTACTTTCAAAAACGTTTTGTTTTCGGTGTTTCAGGTAAAACGTGCAATTGAATAAGAATAACTTTTCACTTTTCCTGTACGGTTGACTTGACTGGATTCTTGAAATCGTTTTTGGAATTTTTCAATAATTTTTGAACGAAAAATAAACAGCCGATGCATTTTTTGTACATTATCTTTATCTCGGAGGTTCATCTTGTGCACATTATTTTTGCCGTAACTTAAAGAAAATGGGACACCACAGCTGGCATCCAATTTTACCCGTGGATCGTTAAACACACTTTACTGTTTTCTCGATACACAATATAAATTCACTTTTACATTTGGCAGAAATTTCCTGATTTTTTTCTGAGAAACGTTTGTATTCTATTTATATATAAAAACAAATAAAATCAAAAGAAATAAAATGGATCAATTGATTTAATCGAAGTGAGTAACTGATCAATAATTTGTCATGCTCTTTATTGTATGATGATTATATGATTGACTAGAAGAGCAACGTTATATGAACAGTTATAATCTTAGAAAGAACCTGCAATTATTTGCAAATTTATTGGTCACCTTGATTGAGCTCGAGTGCAGATCTTGTGTGCCAAATTCCGGTGAAATGTGTGCCAGGGCGCATGGAAGATTCACGATAAGTCAAGCATGATTAAATGTTGTTAAATGTTCATTTTTTATAATGACAAATTTGGGTGTTGTTTAAATCACTTTCTCTTTTTCGTTAAAACAGTTAAGTATGATCTGATAAAATATGCCATGTAAAAAATAAAATGGATATGCTTATTGTTTAACGTTATTTAAATATTAATTTCGAAGTCGAACATTTAAGATGTTATATCCGAATGAATAGATTAAAAAATTTTAATAAAATAAAAAAAGCTTTGCTTTACTTGCAATATTTGTGTTTGTTCTTATGTTTGTTAATAAAAAATGTTATTATTATATAGAAATATGTATGGCAATTTTATCGTTTTAATAAAAAAATTCAGTGGTCAGTTCATGCTG
Source organism: Trissolcus japonicus (assembly GCA_030522925.1). Taxonomy (NCBI): domain Eukaryota; kingdom Metazoa; phylum Arthropoda; class Insecta; order Hymenoptera; family Scelionidae; genus Trissolcus; species Trissolcus japonicus. The sequence goes on along the minus strand of JAPYZS010000174.1, from coordinate 269,156 downwards.
AGCAGTAAATGATTATAAACAGATGTACTGCAATACCGGTATAACGACTTTATGTTAAAAATAATCGGTGAATAATGTTATTCGTTAGATGTTTTAATTAGCCATCAAATTAATTGATAAAAAAATAAAATTTAAAACACTACTCTATAATTTTCTTATTTTTCAATTAAGTAATTAATAAATTTTTGTGATGAAATTATAAAACCGAGGACATATTATATTTGTATAATGAAAATTGAAAAGAAGCGTTCAAAGAAGATTCAGCAAGTTTACCTCCGTATCCTCGATCTTCGTTTTCATTATCGTCAGTCTTCAAGGTCCCGAACATGGTGTCAAATCCATTGGCAATCAAGTACCTGGTTTCTTCGATCACTTTGGAAATTGGCACATCACTTTGTATACCGGTCACGTTTTGCAATCTGTCAAGTTCATTGTTAATGCGTCTACTAGCACAATTAAGAATACTCCTCTCCGTTAAGCACGTCATAAAACTTTTCAAGTTTTCTTCCGCTTTGACTAGTGATAAATAATACAGCGACAGTATAAGAATTGCAGTCCAAGCTCGAGCCATAATTGTAAATGCAGTTTGAATTTGACGTTTGAACACGTGCTCACTGGTCGAACAAGTGGAGAGACTGCAACGCGAAAGCGCACGTCTTCTCGATAGCCTCTACTTGTGGTGTCACATCAACTTTAAGGATCTATCGGCGGAGCAACCGTAAAGATGCGTAGACTGGCCCGTTGACTATATGAAAGCGGGCCCCTTCTTCAAGTCGTCCACCAACTACGCTGTGCCCAAGACACCCCACCTTTCGGGAGGTTTTAAAACAATGTTACCAACGAGGCCCACTTTTCTTTTGACCACTTCCTCCCTTGCTGTAAGGCTAAACTAGATTTCGGTTTTCACGTACATCAGATAAATTTAGTTGAATTTGATAAATAGTTATAACCGGATTAAGATTTTCACACGTCGAAAAGGCTTAATCGGTTTATATCTATGAATCAAGGACGAGGAAAGTTTTTCGTTTAACGAAAGTATTGTTATGGTTGATTTGAAGGTATTGTAATATTAATTGTTGGCAATTCAGTTTTTGTTCATTTGAATGAACATTTTTGGATACTTTCATCTTTGAATACTGTTTTTTTCCTCGGCCCCTTTAACTGATTCGCGAGAATCATTTATTCTAACTGTTATTCTTATTTAAGATTTGCATAACTTATATCAAATGATATAATGATGATTTTTATGAAACGAGGACTAAAATTTGTTCGATTTGCTAGTTACTACGTGATATGTTAATGTGGAATTTGTTTTTAAAAAGTGCCGCTGGTATACGTGCGGAAAAAATTTGCATTCTAGGGTAAAAGTTCACGTAAAACCTTTTTACTTACATATTGTAACTTTGAAGGTAGGACACATCTTTTTTCATTATATATTTTTTCTTATATATAATTTTTTTAATGGTGCACTTCTAAAAATGTCAAAAATAACAAGTTAAATATTTTTAAATGAAGTTGCAAAAAATTTACAAATATTGATTGCTAAAAATTTCAATCCATTTTCGAATGAAACAATGCAAACTTTCATCGGGGAAAGATATAAATCTGGTTTTTCATTCAGACATTCAAGATTACTTTGTGTTATTTGTATTTTAGTAACTGAAATTATAGAAATAAACCGTACTTTTTTAAAAATATTTTGACATTTTTGAAAAAAAACTCATTCAAATAAGAAATAAATCGGATTAAAATATAGTTTTTTAAAACATAAAGAAAAGAGCAGTGCAGCTTGAAAATTTTGTAAATACAGAGAGGTGAAAATGAAATTCAAAATAAAAAGAGTTTCGAAGAACAAGTGTAAGATTTGGTTTTTGATTATCTCCTTCTATCAATCTTCATACCTATTGACACAGGTACACGTATTGAAGGTGTTATTTAGTATAATGATGTCAGAAGAATCAGTGTTAAGTTAAACGTTTATGTTGTAAGTGCCCATCATCATACCATCAGAACAATAACACAATGACATACTCGACCAAGTGATTCATCTCTTCCTTTTATCAAAATTTTTTCTTAATCAATATCAAACACAATTGTCAATTATCTCGCAGTTTTATGAACTTGAAAACAGCAATTTAAGTTTCTATTATACAATAATTCTCGCAATAATTTGTCTTTCTCCATTCCGAACAAAAAACAAATAATCGTAACATTGCATTTTCATGGACCCATCAGTTTCTTTATCACTCGTCCCTCCTTTTTTTACTGCACTTCGCAGTTCGTGAAAGATCGAGATACAGCTAAATGATACCTACTTGTTAGAAGTTCAGAAAAGTCAACAACCTAATGGGTTCAGTTGACAAGTAATGCTATAGATTACTCAACGGATAAGATTGTCATTTCGGTTTCAATCTAACATTTAATGAGAGAGAAATGCGAATTAAGCGAATCTTCTTTCGCTATCTGGATCATAATACCGTTACCATCAGAAGTATGTGGGACAATAGACGGCATATATTATCGACTCTTGAAAGTATAGGAATGTCAACGCGCTCTGTCTGCAGTTTCAAATTGCATTTGATTGCTTTTCAAAAACTTCTTTTAGAACTTTTTTTGAATAACGAATGCATAATAAATTATTTCCATGGGAATTTCTTCGTTTCGTTTGTTTGTTTCAAGTACTGAACATTTTTAAAAACTATGAGATAAAATATTTTTATTATAATTACTTTAGGATACATATTTTTTTTGTCATCATTTGTACTGAATTACAATCAATAAATAGAAGTTTATAATAAATAGAAATCGATTTATGTTAATGTTTGCTAAATAAAGTGTTCATGAAGTTAATGAATCTATGAAATTAATGTTTAAATATTTAACAACAACTATCTGGCCACATCATAGCATCAGATTATTATATCATCGGCCCCACCAGCTGTTCGATGACGCGTCTTCGTTCTCAAACTCCGGGTGATAAAAATGATCGTGATGCTGAGGAAGTACTTTATGAACCACAACAACGTTCTTCATCAATGAGCTCCTGATAGCATTGTAAATAATCATTATTAACGCCATTTTCCCAACGAACAGACTCCGTAGTAGTTGGGTCTTGATTGAAGAAATTGCTCCGGGTAAACTCATCATCTGTAATTAATAAAAACATATAGTATTTATGAATTATTCAAATTGATTGTGCGGCTTTGTATACGGAAGTTTAAGAAAATGATGAATTTATTTGAATCTTAACTGAAAAAGGTTTGTGGTTGAATAAACAATAATTGATTTTGATAAAAAAGTGTGTTAGTTTAATGATAAGCTATTATCGAATTTATTATTTAACTATTAGTTTGAAATTAAATGTTACCTGCATTGCGAAAGGTATCATCATAAGAAAATTTCTGATCCGCTTGAAACCTTTATGTTTCTTATTGCCGCTGGTGTTCCCACTTTGTCGAGGTGTTATCTCAGTGTCTAGAAGAATAGTCAGAATTATATTTCAAACTCTTGTTCTCGAGATTATAAACTTGTAGTACCGTCTTACTTAATTAGGGATCTTACACAAAATTTTTGTATTGAAAATTGTTTGCAAAAAAAATTTGTAACATTTTGTAAAATTTTTAATTATACCAAACACGAGAAACGAGATGAAAAATCTATAAGTAAAAGTTGTGAACAAATTAATTGAACTAATTTCTCTGGTATGTTAATAATATTGCCTAAGATACGAGTGTGACCGCAAGATATCTTGTAATGCTAATGAATATTCATATGTTTATGAATGTTTAGCTCGCTCTAATCATGTACATGAACACAAGCAACCTGAAATGTTCCAAAGAATGACGGGTTGTCGGCTAAAGGCTCCATAGCATACTGTGCTTTTAAATATCGCAAGAATTTTAATAAACATAATTGGGATATCAGAATTAAATTTCTACATTCAGAAACAAATGATAGAAATGAACATAATTTTATGTTTTTTAATTATTACTGTTTCTTTGTGACAAGTGTAACTTGAAATATCAAGCATAAAAAGTCAGAATATCAAAAATAATTAGTTTTGTAAAAAAAAAAAAAAACAATTACACGAAAGATATTCTATCAATTTCGTATAATCTGGCTCAAGACTATTTCATGTTCATTTTGCGAGCTGTCATTATACGATCCCCTGAATCATGCTATTCACTTGGATTCACATAAATTCCGTTACTGTACCGTATACAGTAATGAATCTTTTGTCGAAAATTACTTGAATAACAAAATAAAAAATTAGATGAAAATAATATTTTCACCATGCATTGAAATTAACTGCAAATAGAAAATTGAAATATTGGAAATGAATAGGCTTTCCATTCAAATAATATCAGAAAACTAATACTGTAAGAAATATACTATAATTATAATTATTTTTGACACTCGACATTCTCTGCTTTGCATTTGACTTTAGCAGGTTTATCAAGTTCGGTATAAAATGTTGACTGCAATAAATCTGTTAAATCATTGATTAACGTAAAGGAATGAGATTGCAGATGTCCTTAAGATCAGACGAAAACATTCGAAAATACCGTTATCTGTGAACATTTATCCTTTTACAAGGTGCATGTGGGTGATAGTGTCAAACATTCTATCTGATTTTTGTTCGATCCTTAACGTCTTCTTTAAAGATACGAAATAATGAACAATAGATTACCACCGAGAGCGCAGTTGTTTCCCACCATTTTCCTACTTCCAAGATGCTCACATATGGTTTAATTAAAACTCGATTTCAATTTATCAAAATATATAGAAAGCGATTCAGAAGTAACTAAAAATGAATGCAAAACTTTTATTTCCTCACCTGACAATAAACTTCTCAGAGACCAGTTGAGAGAAATGCTTCTCCCTTGTACTTGCAATTTCAAATTTGGCCAAATTTCCAACAAGCTTTCCTCGGTGCGAGTTTCCTTGTTTTTATCGCCAATAACTGCGGTGGTGTACGGTGTCATAATAAAATAAATCATCAAGTACAAAAGAAACACTCTTTTGCCATGCATACTTTCAATACTGTCAATCACAATTCAATTAAAATCAGGTTTTATATCCACATGCAGTCCAGTACTCGATGCGCCAGCCAGTTTTTTCGCATGACTATCATTTTCCTCGATGAAACAAGAAAAAAAATCAGCAAACGGGGTATCACATGTCGACCGTCGCGAATCCTCGGTAAAACTTCCTTTTGGTAATTTTTTTGATTACTTCACTGAATAACGATTCTAAATTTGTAGTATTAAGATAACGTTTTATAATCGTTTCTTTGCACTAGATCAGGGGCGCTACGATCAAACGATTCACTTACTGATCGACGAATAAAGAAATGAACAAAACAAAACGGTGTATGCCACCGTCCGTATCGAGACCAACGGCATCGCAGACTGTTTGATCCAACTTCTAGGATCTTCAGAGCGAGAAGAATGATGTTCCTTTTTAATCATCTACCTCACCCCACTTTGCAAAGTGGGTCTCACGTATGAGAGATTGCATTTTATCTGCAGTTTGTGTGGACTCGGAACTAAGTATGTTATTTGCAGGCGGCTACTTCCGGATGGCCAACCAAGCTTGACGAAAACTCACCGTTAATGATCCTGTGATGATTTTTTTTCAATGCAAACCCATCCTCGTATAATTGATGATCATCATTAGAGAGTGATTTTCCTTGTAATTTAAGCACTTCGATGGGTAACAAATTATGCAATTTTTTGCATTATTATGCGATGAGATAATAAATCTTGCAGCTTGATGAACTTCTGTGTATTGCGAAAAAACGTGTTGAGAGAGAATAAACGTAAAGTATGCACAAGAAAAGTTTCGAACTGGTTTAGCATAACTGTCTGATTTTTGAGTCAGGTTTATTTCTCTCGGTGAGTTATAGTTGAAAATATAATTATAGAAATATTGAAGTTCCGATTGATGGATGTGTATGTAGGATGAAGTCTTCATAATAAAGCAGATCCACAGGGCGTAAGTGAACGACCACTGAGTTGGAAAAATATAGAACGTGTTCCAATAGAATACTTGTAATAAATTTCGTTGATATTTCTACCTCATTCATAGTAACCGTTGTGTACCTTATTTGGTTGACTTTTCTTGTGCACAAAAAGAGTTTGTGGTTTCGCTTTTCTATATATTTCCATTTTTGTTTTTTACAAACTACTTAACTGAATTTCAATAGCGCGACCAAGCAACTACAGAGTATCATACCATAAATAACTCTAGTATTGAATAAGAGTTTACTGATTTAAAGCGCAAACCAAATTTTTTTAACATTTGTAATTTTTTGTCTCAGTATTTTCACACGCGTTTTTTTTTTCATTAATTTTTATTGTGTTAAATATTTTCAAGAATCAAGAATACGTAATAATCAGCAATGATGATTGCCGTCGAGATAAAGTAACGTCTTTGTTAAAAATCTTGAAGTTTAAAGTTCAATAGATAATAATCTTTAACAAAACGAGTTTTTAAAGCACCTATATCATACACGAGTTATAATGTAACGACCCACTAAAATTTGCGCATATCGTAAAAGAAACGGTAAATTTCTAGTAAAAGTTGCAAGTTTTATTTACACACTTATTCATGGGAAATATGTTCAATGAAATCGTCAAGAATTTATTTGACTCAAAAGCTAAAAAACTTATTTGAATAGTTGTATTTTAATAGAAAGACTTTAATATAAAAAATATAGAAATATCAAGTTCAAACGAAAATGTAAAAAATATTTCTGTTTATAAAAAATTTGCGAAAGTTTAATTTTGCCTTCTTCCATTTCTGGATAATGAGTTGCGAAGAATTAAAAAAAAACCAAAGTGATATTAATTGATCTGAAAAAACGATTTTTAAAACCATATCTATGCTTTTTGCATGTCGTGTATCTTGAAGATAAACGTGCTCGACTAAGACTTTGCCCCAGCCGAATGATTACCAGTCAGACAAGAAGATTTTCTCACCGTCGCTGGTATTTGCTGCAAAAAATTCCAACTACATGAAGTCAACTGAATGAGAAAAGTAACAATTATTTTATTATCAGAAAAACAATTTTAAGTGATGATAGCTGGATATGTTTTTTGATCAAATATTAAATAGTGATGTGGGGTTCAAAAAATAAACAAGTTTAATTTTTATGAAATAGTAATTACTATTTACTAAGAGGTATAAAACAAAACGAATTTCAAATAATGTTTAATGTCAAGCATGATTTTTATCTCATAAATCACACTCTTAATTAATTGATGAAAATAGAATATAATATAAAATACAAATGGTATCTTGCATTCTAATCAATTATTACATTTGTTAAATATGTTTTATTTGACAAATTAAAATTTGAACGTTTCTTTAATTTAATTTTAAATTTTGTATCTTTGCAAAGTTTGTTACCAACAAATCAATTAGCAAGTAGTATATACGGAAGTAAATAGGTTACACGTTTCACGTGTGCTGTTGAAAGTGTAGAAAAGTCGCCAAACATATATTTATGACCGTGAATAAATAGAGAACAATGTCTACAATGATTTATTGTAAAATATTCGGATGTTATTATGACCCATGAAGCATAAATTGACTGTTTGCATTTAATGTAATTTTTCACGTTTACTGTTTAGATGTAAAGTGCGAGACAAAATTGCTATGGTAATAATTGGTGAGAAATCTTTATCACTGTACGAATTTGAATTTATTTTTGACAATTGAAATACACATTCAATTCCAATTGCAAAGTTTAATTCTGTAATGATTAAAAAACAAAAACTTGAAATAAAAAAATACATTTATCTATTTTGGCCGTTTAGCCTCAGAATGTAATATTATCAAAAGTGATACAATACATAAGCCTGCATGCACTATGGATAACGTAGTTTTTACACTATATTCTAATGTAACAATGTACTAATCGAGTGAGTATTATTTGGCACATAATGAGGTTCGAAGAATAACTCCTTTTGAAATTATACGCTCATTTTTTAAAATTATTTTTCTAATCTCTAATTTATAAATTAGTGCTGTCTAACAAGTGTCTTTTATATGATCTAAAAGTAGTGTACATCTTTTTCTCGTAGGATCAACAAAACATCAGATATAGTAAACTTTTTTACACTTATTTATAATTTCAATTCAAGTAGAAACCTGAATTAAAATTATATACTTTTTAGACGAAGAACATTTTTAATATAAATACAAGTATTAATTCTATCAAATTTCCACATATAATTTTGATGTTATTCATAATATTAAAGTTAGCAAAAAAATTTGTTTTGATGATTCAACATGTATAGAAATAAAAAAGTAAAAATCATTTATATTTCTTAAAATAAGAGAAATAAGAAATCTCATAAACTGAGGACGTAGATAATTATGTAATGCGATCAATGTTTTTGCAACTCGAATTATCAGAATTACTAAAAAATTTGATGTAATAACATATTAGAAAAAAGTGATAATGACATTACAAATCAGTATAAAATAAATAATGGAATAAATACAATAAATTAAATTTATAAATACTTTAAGGTAGAAATAAATAAGTCATACTCTATTTCTGACGTCAGTAATCAGTAAGTTAACTGATTTAAGATCGCAATACTGTATTACAAACAATGTGTTCTTAAAACTGTCATTTACAAGCATTCTTTATTTGTTGTATTAAAAATAATTTCTTATTTGCTGTTCTAATCTATAACTACCCTAGTAAAAAAGATCATATATTGTCCATATATTATCAATAGATTGACAATATATTATTTTCAGCAAATCATATGCATATTTTTCATATATGGACTATGTATTGCCAATATAATAGCAATTTCAAAATACTATCAATATATTGTTTTATATTGGCAATGTATTGTCAATGTATTGTCAATGTATGGTCAATATATGGTCAATATATTGTCCATATATTGTCAATACATTGTCAATATATTGATAATATATTGATTTCTGAAATAATATATTGTCAATATATGTTTTATGTATGGACAATATATGATCCTTTTTACTAGGGTATTGTTTTATGCACGATGAATTTTTATATATTTGTACAAAAATAAAAAAGTAAGTTTTTTATAAGACTATGTAATCTGTTCAATTAAATTAATTAATCTAATTTGCTTTGGTATGTATTTATAAATGTGGATAAACTATGATCTTAACAATTTTTAATTCAAATTATTAGAGTAGTTTCCTAAAATATGAAAATTATAAATTGTGGGTGCTAAAAGTGAAGTTAAGAATTTTTTGCAATGATCTCATATGGTAATTATGTTTGAAGAAATTATAATTATTAATTGATCCACATAAATTTATCACTATTACTCAAAGAAACTGTTCTGTGACATTAATTTTTTTAACAAACAAATGTTTTTTCTTTCAAACCGATATACCCACATGATAATATTAAAATTTAAAGTACTATACTTGGATGACAAATCTTGTCACAAGCGAATTCCGCAGTTAATCCAAGCAAGTTTTTCATGTTCAGAATCCTTATAAGATGTTCCAGCTCAAGTTTTTTTTATATATTTATGTAAATGAGAAGTTTCTGGGGTTCATGTCCAAGTTATTTGTGTCGGCTTAATTTCTTCTGCTTAGTTCGTTCACTTGTAGTAATAATGTTTATCATCGTAGGGCATATGTCCAGCATATGCCTGTTGATGAAACTGCTCGCCGTGAACGTGGACATGGACAGGCTGCTGGTGTGGCGATGACCATTCATGGCCGTGAGCATAACCTTGTGGTTGCCAAGCAGAGTAGAATTTAGCAAAAATGGTGCTTAACTTAAGCACTAACAAAACCACACCTGAAAACAAAAATAAAGTTAATTAATCAACGATGAAGCAAGTTTTTGAATTTTATTCGTGATTGCAATACTAATTGAATTTCTTGGTAATTACTTCTCAAATACCTAAAATTATTGATAATAATTCAAGAGTACAAATTTCAATTAATAAAAAATTTTCAACATTAAAATTCACTTCTCAGTAATTAGACTATAACTTCTTTGTTTTGAAATTATCATTCTATTACCCAGATATAAATTTTAATAAGACATTTTTTAACAGGTAGTAAAATTCTTTTGAAGTTGTCACATTTTTTTGCCTAGAGTGAAAGCTAAAAAAACGTATCGGTATTCAAGCGGCGATTTCTGAACGATAAACTTGAGAGTGTTTGTTTCGGGTACAGACTCAGAATCGTTGGCGATAGATTTTTGTTGGCGGATGATAGAGAGAAATTGGATATAAAAATTTAACGAACTTCAAACGAAAACAGAATTGTAACATAAAAAGTTGATTGTAATGATAACAGGTACACGTTAATAAGCACAGTTAATTTCTTTTTCATATAAAAGAAGTACCGTTTTATATTCTTACCGATCATGAGACTCTTTAAAGAAATCGCGGTGAGCACCACCAGCATCGTCATCATTACTCCCATTTTGTATATCATCGGCATGAACATAAATTGGATTCTCTTGTGTCCAAATGTCCGTCCTTGTGCGACTTCATCACCTAACGAGAAAACAAATGTTTATAAAGTATAACGTTTTTCTAAATTTCTTTGTAGTGTCTAAATTGAAAAACAATAAAATTGTTATTATGAAGAAAAACGTTGTAACAAATAATAATCACATGTACATTTTTTTACATTGTTCATTAAAATCAAATTAATGTAATGCGTAATCGTTCAATAATGAGAAATTACTTAATTAATTGTCAAAAACATTGACCTTAAATTTTTAAATATCCTGAAAGAATTTTAATGGCGTCATGGCGATCTGCGGTCGAGCCAGGTTTGTCACGAGCATGTCAAAATCAGTGGTGCGCACCATGGCATTCAGAAGCGCAATTTTAATTACAAAAATAAAATTATATAGTCAACGTGCATTTATACGGTGTTTTACATACAATTAATCAGAATTATATAGGACATGAAATATAAAAACTTAGCCGTGCTTTTTTATTATAAATAAATTTGTTATGACTTAATGGATTCAAGCAAAAATTCCATGACAGTTTAAAAAATCCTGAACCTCCTGCGTTTATGATTCGATTCATGTAATTATAAATTTACATATTCATGTCCTGTCAGGAGCAATAAACCCCAAGAATATAATTTGACTCGTTTCATTTTATGAGCAGCTCGTAATATTTTTGGAAAAAATATTTAACGAATTTTCATTTATATCGGCTACATGATTGTATTTCATATCATGCATGGTAAATGGACAAATTTATTACAATAGCAACCCATTTATTTATATGTGTTTGGACAAAATGAATTATTAAAAACAAATGAAATTATAAACACATTATTTAAGTATATAAATATATACAAAAATATATGTTGAAAATAAATATTTCATCCCTTTATTTATTTAACAAATATTTTTGTGTTAAATAATATACAATCACAAGTTGCATCCTCGCGGATGTAAGATCTCGTTACACTTTGTTTAACAGACGGTGCGTGGCTACTCTTAGCTTGGTCGGATATTGCTCTGTATTTTCTAAATGATAATACTTTACCCACTATATTTTTCTTGTAATTTTATAGTAACCAACTTTAGCGTCGATTAAAAATACATCATCCCATTAATCGTGAAAAAATATCATCCCTCCCAAGTGATTTACACTTTTCTCTTTTTTAATAATTATTATATTTGAACTATAATTTTATATATATTTATAAAAATTGAACAACAAAAAGAAAGTCAAAATAAAAATCTGAAGTTTAAATATGATACGCACTTCTACTTTTCGAGCTTGATAAAGTAATCTTGAAACGAGCAAAGGACTGAAAAGTGCTTAAACTAACAAACGCGCTATATCCAATGCATGGTAGCATTATCAAATCATCGCGAAGCTACAATTTATTATAAGCCGTGCAATCGCACCGTGCGTCGAGCGTAAATTACATTTAATCTGTATCGATTTTTTTCTGCCTGCAAACTGGTTTGATGGTTTTTGCACGAACCTTGACGATCGGTGTGACCAAAAAGTCGTTCCGCGCTTTGCGGAACCAGTCCTGAATCCGCTACATCTTCGGTCCGGTTAGGCAATGTCACGACAGCCAAAGACGTTCTTACACACGCGACGATCGCAACGAGACATACAAGGTAGCAGACGTTTCGTATCATCGTCGCTTGTTTACTGTTTCAGTTGGAGAACTTGCCGATTATAGAAACCGAGAAGGAGAAAAGACGGATACTTTTCACCAGAACGATGAGCTAGATTTGCCACTTTACTATCGCGCTACTCTAGGCTCTCCACCGTGATCCTACTCGGCTCATCCTGCGGATGTGCACACGATGCTTTCGGTGGTCGGATTTGAACTTGTAAAAGTAACGTGCCGCATCGTCTCCGATAAAAATATTGATACTCTGCGCATTTCGGACGCGCAGGTCGTCATTCGTATGCTGTAAGGCCCATTCTACTGGCCCGGATATTTTCGATTGTACAAACAATGCGCGCAAATCAATGAGCTTTCGCTCTTGACCGGCGTCACATCATTGATATAATAACACACATTCCACGCGACTTTCACCAGATTTACCTGTAATCAGACGGTCTTTGAATTTAATGAGGAAAGTTTGAATTCGTGCGCAGATAGACGATGGGCAGTCGTGGTCAGATTTGGTAAAGACATTCCAAGAAATTGGGACTTATATGCAATATGTAAGTCAAAGATAATCATCGAATTCTGACTTAAGAAAAATGTTGTTTTTGAGGTAACGGTGTATTAATTATTCCATTGGTTTTTCGTCCCACGTGACTTTGACCCACAATCTTTTCCCGATTGATGGGCGCGTAACATGACTTAAAAAAAGACTTGGTTGTTTGCGGACGTTTCTTTCACGTACAACGACAATATGTTAATTTCATGTTTTTGAATATGTTCAAAACGGATAGAGAGTAAATAGAAAGATACTGTTTTGCTTGCACGAGAAATGCATGCGTAAAAAAACAAACAGGTATAATTACATGTAATAAAACATCTGTGAAGATGAAAATATTCACTTGTTGACTTTGTTTTTATTTCTGTGCTCATTTAAATATGATCTTTTTATCCGGCTGAAAAATGAAAAGCATTATTAACTGAGCAAGCATTTTTCTTCAATTCTATAGTCATTGCTATCAACAAAAACTTACTCGGATGTGTAACACCTATTAAAGTAAAAATGTTTCGTTGTAATTCGTATAGTCATTGCTTAAAAAGCGCTCCCAATATCTCAAAAGTTATTGAACCGATACATCCACATACTTTTGCATCTTTAGGTACTGAGAAAATAGTACGGCATTATAATGACCTACTATCGCGTATTTTGATGCAAGTGAAGATACCAGAAATGGTATCTTCACCCTCAATTGTCCAAACATTGCATAAAAAACCGTATTATAAAAAATAAGAAATGTTGATTTTCTGATAATTTCCAATAATTATTTTTCACACAAAAACTTAATAAAGTTTTTATAATTATTTAAACCACTTTTTTATTGAACATAAATACACAAAATGGATCAAAAATGATGTCTATCGTTTCGAGAAGGATTGTTCATTCACATTCTAAATCTATCTGAATCTCTTTTCAAAATGAGAGAAAGGAAAGGGAGACATTCCGAATATGCTAATTGAGTAGATATTGATATAAAACTGGTGTCTTTTCAGAGTTAAATGACTGAGAAAGGAATAAAAATATTTGAATTTAATTATTTAATATCATATAAAAAATGTTACACATAAGAAATTGGATCAGTTAGAGGTTCATATTCACTTTTAATCATCCTGTAAGTCACATTCACTCGGTTGATCAAGTGGTTAATTTCTAAGAGCAACTTGCAATTCAGCAGCAACATTTCACTTTCTTCAATGGCAGTGATACAACAACTTACATATGATACTTGTTTTTCTATTACATAAGAGTTCACTTTATTATATTTCAATAATGCAATTATACCATTATAATAAAGTATCATTAAATCAATCATGTAAATCAACATGTATAAAATGATTAAAAAGATGCAAATTATTCGAAATAATTGTGATCAATTTTCACGTCAGCAGTGCAAATTATATTTTTAGAGCACTTTTTTTTCGATATCGGTCGATGCACCGATGATTCTTTCACGCGGCCCTGACCCTAACATGGGCGAGTGTATAGGTATGAAAGAAGGTAATACAGGTTTATCGCCTTCGCTTACTGTGATTCCAGTTTATGGCTAAGGGAGGCAGAAAGAAGTCTCATAGAAACGAGCTTGATTGTAAAATACCCTTCCACTCGGGAAGATCCAAGGTCTAAAAATGTAACTCTTATGGTTTGCGATAGTTTAAAAATTGCGCATAAAAGAAAAACTCGTATTAGTGATGATAGAGCGAGTTTGAACGTGGAACATTCCGTTCGAGGAGACGAGTAAAAAAACAGAGTTCTTTTATTTGTTGTTTCGGAGAACCTGAAACAGTGATTGGCTCCGACTGCTTAAGAATAAAACAAAAAGAGTGGAGGAAAAAAAAAGACTTAACTGAATTTCGGCCCGTGCAGAGATACTTTCAGAATCATTATAGCCCTTTAAAATTGTTATGAACTCGTTTAAACGATATTATTAGTTGTTAACCATGAAATCATAAATTATTTTTTGTAATATGGCTTGTAAATTAAAATCCGATTGCCCAAATAGTTCAATAAAATCAATCAAATAAATTTTTGTTATGTGTTGATATTAAAAGTAGATATTTGTTATAATTGATAAATAGGGATAATTTATATAAGTACCATTAGTTGCATCCAGTAGCTTAACAAAAATGGAAATACCGATGAACCTGTTGTACATGTTCGTATATGTGTAATTACATCCTTGCGTGTGTACTATGTAGACATTCAAGGATGTTGCAGGTTGAAGATCCATGGCTCGCCATAGACTTATCGAGCTGGTAGCTGACCGAGACACTCGCATCGCGACCGTGATCATGAAAGCAGTACCTGACACCCGACGTTTATCATTCATTTTCAAACCCATTCCTTTTCTTCTTGTATTCGCACTCGTTTGTTTATCTCGGGAAACATGGGCACGAGATATTAATTCGGAAATTGGTGAACATCAAAATGAAAACACGAAAGTCAGTGGTGATGAATCCAGAACAGTCATAGACCCTGTAAACGCAGAAACGCAAAGCAACGATGGCATAAAGGAAATTCGAGAAAAGAAGACGATTCTTTCTAATGTACCAGAAAAATTGCAAGAAATAGCAAAAATTGAATCGACGGATGATGTAATTAATAGTGAACAACAAGATCAGAATTCTGATACTGCAAGTGTCAAGGTCAGTGATGAAGGGATCAGAAGATTTGACGTCGATGTACATACAGAGGAAGATCAGCCACTGAGCAGCGGCCAGATTGTTGAAAGTGTTGATAGCAGTGATACAGTGGTTATTCAAAACAGTGAGAGTGAGCATGTCAAATCAGCTCGCGATGATTCAATGTTGCGTAAAGAAAATGTTGAAGTGGAAGCGCAGGAGGTTTTGAATGGTAATTCGCCAGCGAATGCTGTAAAACCAAATGAGGAACCGGTGCCTCTTCGAGAAGATATTGCTGAAAAGAATCCGTTCTTAAAATTAGCTTTGATAAATAAACAAGACGTGATAGTTGATGAAGTTGAAGCAGAAAACATACGCAGAAAGTTACGCAGTGATGCAGATAGAAAAGATTTGATACAACAAATTAAAGAAAAAGCATTATATCTACAAGAACAAATAAGGAATTCTTCTTTTTTGCAACAATTTAAAGTTCAATCCGACGATTTATTCCCTGAAATACCATCATTCACAGAAGATCAGTTGTTAGAAGGTCTAAAATTAGTAGTATCGCACACAAAAGCCGATAATGTTAACGGATCATCTTACTTAGATTTAAAAGATCTGACTCCCTTGCAGAAAGAAATTATGAAATGCACTGAAGAATTAATGTCTCAAAGGCAAAGGCAGTCGTTTATGAATAATATGTACCAGTGTATCAGAAGTGTAAGTGTAATGAATTGCTTGCGCATTTTTGTATATCCTATATTGGTTGAGCACGTTCCAGCGTCACTGACAGACAATTTTCCTATTGAGATTAATGTCGCAGACCTAATTCAAGGCAACCGCAATAAGGTAAAGTCATCCAGAAGAGACGAACTGCAAGGAAGTGATTATCTTTCTCCAGACTGGCAAATCTACTCTATTCTCAAAACTCTGCTTCAAAGTTTTCCTATGAAAAATAAACCTGAGTTATACGTAGACCTTATGAATAAAACTCTTTCTAGTCTTCTCAGCCCTAATCAACTTCTGTTATTACAACTGGGTGAACAACTTTTACCTGATATGGCAAGACAAGAATATTCAAATCAAATGTTCTCATGTATAAGACGATATGAATATTATAGTTGCATGAAATATTTTGCTTGGCCAATGTTTAAGCATTATTTGCCAATGATTCCAGATTTTCCAAATTATTACTGGACACCACCGGTGATCGATTCTTATCCACTTCAACAGGCCGGAACTAATCCTTTGCCCGAAATTATTGATGCTGATGGTACTCGAATAAGAGCATCACGACCAGAAGCTTTAATACTGGAAATCCTTCAAAATGCTTTGCGTCAACAACAAAATGTATTTCCACCTTATCCAACGTACCTCGACTATTATCGTCTTAACCCCATTATCACAAGAGAACAATTGGAATTGATTCGTACGGCTGAGCAACTTCTTCCTACAGACATTCGACCAGATTATGCTGCAAAAACTGCATCTTGCATAAATCAATACAATTATTTGCACTGCATTAGGCATTCAACGTTACCAACTGTGAAGAAGTACACCAACATTCCAAAGCTACCAGAACTACAAAATCTTTTAGCGAATTACAAACCCAACTTTTCCAATTATATTCCTTCTCTGTCTGGTATTCCAAATATTGCAAGCTGGTTCCATAAACCAGGTTCCATGTGGGGCGGATCAGGCAGCGGTGGTGCAGCTGGTGCCGGAGGACCTGGTGCTGGTGGAGCTGGTGCTGGAGGAATAAATGATCCTTCTGGAGGGACTGGCGGTAGTGGACAAGGTCAGATTCCTGGATATCCTAGTTTTCCATTTATTCCACAAGGTGGTGGACAAGGTGGACAAGGTGGACAAGGGGGTGGTTCAATGCAAGGTGGATCATTTATTCCACCGTATCCTTTCTTTCCTTTTGTGCCTTATCCATGGTATCCGCCACAAAATGGGCAAGGAGGCATGCAAGGTGGCATACAAGGTGGCATACAAGGTGGAATGCCAGGAGGCATACAAGGAGGAATGCCAGGAGGAATACAAGGGGGAATGCCAGGAGGTATACAAGGAGGAATGCCAGGCGGAATACAAGGGGGAATGCCAGTAGGAATGCCAGGAGGACTGCCAGGAGGAATACCAGGAGGAATCTCAGGAGGAATTTCAGGAGGAATGCCAGGAGGAATCATGGGCGGCGGTGGACAGCAACCAACCCAAGTGGGAAGCGGATCAGGATCAGGATCATGGAATCCTTGGCAAAATTCAAGTGACCCAAGTCAATCTGGATCATCTGGGTCAGGTATTAATGGATCAGGCTCCGGCGGCTCAGGTTCACAAGGATCAGGAAGTATAACAGACCCGGGAAGTGATGATCAATCTGGTTCAGAAGGAGCTGTGCCAGGATATCCTTCAGCACCATGTAAAAACTATTTGCAAAGTGAAGAAGCTTATTACAGAGCTCTAACTGCTTGGGAAGATGAACTTGTTGTACTTTTGAATAAAGCACGGGATTCTATTGAAAATGTATCAACAACATCATATTTATTTGAAAAAAGTAAAATACCATTATTTTTAACTATAAGACAGCTGACCATTTTGCGTTTGTCTGAAGATTTACTACCCGAAGATATGACGACGAGACAAGAAATCACAACGAAGATGCTTGAGTGTCTTGAAGATAAAAATCTTTTTTCCAATTGTATGAGGATCATTATGTTTCCGAATATAAAAGAACAACTGACAGTTCTTCCAAGAATACCTTATTTTGAATTGCCTAGAGCTAGTGCTCGAGCAGATGACAATTTAAAAGGTACATCAGTGAATCATATTACATCAAGTGCTGAACAAGACGTCCATGTATTGAAAAAACCAGCCGAGCCTGTTATATCTGTTACTGGTACAAGATTCGTACCTCTATTTACTGAACATCCAGAAAGTGTCCTTTACAATATTCTTAGATCTGTCAGACTATCAGATCCACATTTTACAGAAAAACTTGGTCATGAACATGAAAGACATGTTGAATTATCCAAAGTTTTGTCTGAACGTCAAGAAAATATTGTAACCTCAGCTGCAGAACTTATACCTGTAAGACACCGAGAAGAATTCATTAATAAAACTTTGTTTTGTACTCTAGAAAATTCATTTTTGAATTGCGCAAGAAGCATAATTTGGCCCTCAGTTCAAGCACATGTATCAGATATTCCAAGTTTCCCAAATTTCGATGAAATTCCTGAGAAAAAAAGTCACGTCGTTTATACTTCGTCAATACCGTTAAACCCAACTGTTATGGAAACAAATGTTGCAGCAAATAAACATGGTGAACATCATATTACAATTACGGATACAAGATTTGTACCAGTCTTGTCTGAAAAACCAGAAACAGTTGTTTTAAAAATTTTGAAGACTATAGAATTGTCTGCATCAGGTTTAGCTTCACGCTTGCCAAGCGAATCTCAACTCGAGAAATATACTGGATTCAATTCTTTATCCCCTGAGCAACTGGAAGTATTTAGAACAGCTGAAAATCTTCTTCCCGAACCAGCTCGAGAAGTTTTCGTTTCTAGAATGTTTGACTGTTTAGAACACAGAGTACCATTCCTTGACTGTACCAGAGATGTCACATTTCCTGCTATCGGACAGTTTCATCCCACGTTACCAAGTTTTCCACACTTCGGAAGTTCTCTAAAATCCGATAAGGTAAATACTGATCTTGAAAAAAATCTACAAACTGAAATTGAAAACACGTTAAGACACACTGCAGCTGTAAGAACTACTTGGGATGTACGAAATGGTCAAGTATTCGCAGAAAATGCAAGAGCTGCTGCCTTTGGCTATCCGTTTTTATCAGATCAAGAAACCAATATACTCAGAATGTCAAGTAGCCTCCTTCCAGAAAACGTGCGCGTAGCTTATCTTGATAGAATGCTCAGATGCATCAGAGTTGAAAGTTTCTTAGCTTGCACTATAAATAATTGGTCTATATTGAGGCGGTTTGCTCCAAATTTACCAGAAATTGCGAGTCCTGGTCCCTCGTTCTCACCAACCCACCAAATACCATTATCCTTGATGTCTCCACTTTCACCAGCTCCTTCCTCTTTTGATTTTTCAACGGGAAACGGATTATTGGAGCTGCCAACAGTCGTAGACAGAAGAACATTACAGTACGATCCTAATCGAATGTTCCGTCAGATGCATTCAGTCGAAGGATCTTCTCCAACGTTAGTAGGTGAACGATAATTAAAATCATGAAATGAGATTGATAAAATATAAAGAATGATAATTAACAATCTCTTTTAAAGTTTTTTTTGCAAACAATATTTATACATATAAAATGTTTTCTACATAATAAATATTTTTACAGGAACAAGGAATCCACGTAATCCCACCGTATCCGGGACAACCACCGATTAGTTTCTTAAGCTTGCTTTCAACAGAAAAAGCCAACGGAGATGCAACGTTAAGTTCTTCAAAAAATAATATTAAACACAACGGATCAATACGGCGATTTCGCAGAAACATAGTTGAAGAATCACAAACACAAACAGAAGAAGAAGAAGAAGAAGGAGAAGATGCGTCCTCTTTTCGTAAGCTTGCTGAAAAATTTCCTGTCTTGAACCTTACAGAGTCTGAATTACTTCGTATTCTCGTTCACGTGATGAAAAATAAAGAGAATTCATCAACAGAATTTAAAGATGATCAACAGGATGAATACTATGTTGATAGAATCGAGCCCAACCTTAGGAACAATTTGACAGCTGATCAGTATGAAATCCTGAAAATAGTTGAGCAATTAAATCCAGGCACATCAAAAGCTGGTTTCATGAGCAAAGTCATCCAATGTATCAGAAGTTTGAGTTTTCTCAGATGTGCTGGAATATTTATCTGGCCAATGGTCGCCAACAATCTGCCACAGCTGCCGTCTTTACCTTCGTTCCCTACTTTATCTAGTGTTGGCTCTTTCCTTGGACGTTCGTATGAGAATCAAGATACTCAAAATTTGTTCGGACTTGACGCAAGAGAATTTGAAAACCAACTAATCGAAAGAAAAAATTTTACCGAAAAGCTGCTCCTGGAATGGTATGATACTTTATTAACTGATAAATTCGAAACTAATTTAGGATTAATTAAAATTCGAGGGTACGGTAATCAGGAACTGGGTATAACTTTTTCAGATTCTCGTAATGGAAGGTCCAATAAAATTAAGAGCCGACGTAACATCCCTCAGTTGTTGATGCATATGAATGAGATCATCGTAGATATATTTCCCGATTCAACAACAAATAAACTAAGTACGGAAACTTATAACAAATTTCGCAGCTTCAAAAATTTTTTACAAAAATCAAATCGTCAAATAGATACATTGAAACTTGAAAATGAGCCAGAAATCGAGGATAATGAATTCAAGGCATTTCTGAATAAGTTTAAGTACAACCTAACCACTTATAACGACAGTATCAACGAGATGGTCAAGTTCTTAGATGTGAAGGAAGCCTACAAAGCCTTCGATGTACTCTTTGGAACCAGTTTGACCCAAAAAGTAATGAACAAATTGATGTCGCTAAAGAACAAAGAAGACGCAAAAATCGTTTCGCTGCAAGACCAAGAAAGAACTATTAAAGATGAGTTGAAGGTTATGAAACTAAACGATGGAGAAATTTATGATGTTACTCTTGAAGAAGATGGGCGTCGCATAAAAAAAGATAAATTAACTTCTAAAGAACTAACAATGTGTTTACCGCTGGTAAATGAAAAATTAACATTAAACAAAGAAACAAAGAACATTATCGATGTTGCTCGTAAAATGGAATCATCAACTGCAATGGAAGCGATGCCTGGTGTAGGACTCGTGGTTTCCTGGGTCATACAAATGTTTTTAGCCCATGCTAGAGCTGCAGCTTCTGTTGCTACATTACTTAGCAATATGGCAATGGGAACTGCAATGTTTGGAATGGTACGACAGTCACTTTTTCCTACTAGTGACAACCCAAAAATTAAATATGTGTATGACAATGTTGATTCTGGACCTGGTATTACTTGGCCGCGAAACTGAACTAATTAATAAATACTCAAGA
The DNA here is from genome assembly GCA_030522925.1 of Trissolcus japonicus. Classification (NCBI taxonomy): domain Eukaryota; kingdom Metazoa; phylum Arthropoda; class Insecta; order Hymenoptera; family Scelionidae; genus Trissolcus; species Trissolcus japonicus. Next base: position 247,758 of record JAPYZS010000174.1, on the reverse strand, counting down.
TGTTCTGGACGAGGGATAAATTTTTTTTTCCAGAAATTAGTGTATATTTATCTTGAATAAGATAAGGTTACAGTAAACTAAAACCTGTCCACTGACGGAACCAACGGTTTTATAACTTCCCCATTTTGACAAAAACATGACAGCTAGTCAAAAGGGCTCGTTTTAAAATTGCTGTTTGTGCCTTACAGTACAAAATCGAAACCTAATACAATTTAATGTTCGCACATATGGGAAAATTCTAAAACTTGAATAAAAATACGTGATTTAGCGACGTTTAAGTGACTTTAAAAATTATGACAGTTCACAAATAATAAGATTACTTACGGGACAAGTTATGAGATCGGGCAGGTTGCGAGTAGACAGATATCGAAGACTTTAAAACTATAATGTAAGCATTTGATGAGCCTTAACATGGCTGCTGCAACCGGATCTATAATCAGGATTAATCAATAGTTAATTGACTGATTATATTTTAACTACTGATTGAAAATTGAAAATACTGAATATTAACTGATTGTTCACGCAAAGGCTCGACTTAACATTTGATTCGTTGTGTCTGATATAAATCTATCGATTGGGTAAATATTTTTTGGCTCGGGATAGGTGAAGGTGAATTATACAACGCAATATTGGTATTTTATAAGATATCTACGTTTTATATTTTTCAATAATAAGGGTTATGTTAAGAAACAAGTTGTATCTCGATGTGCATTTCTTTTCAAATCTGTTTGATATTACATTTATGTTCACAAATTTTTCGTAAAATAAAAACAAATAATCATGTCCAGTTTTTATGCATTGTCATTTTTCTTCATAATATGCCATACCATAACTTATAAAATAACATTTATTTTCAAATTCATTCACAATTTCAATGAGAATATCTACAAATTAAATTAAATAAATAAAATAAAATTGAACAATAAAGTTTTCTATCATGATCCTATAAAATATCTTCCATTTATACTTCAACCATTGAATTGGCATACTCCATAAGGCGCTTCTTAATATAATTCTGTTAAGCCATTTTCTCAATGTTATAGTAATAAATGAAAATATTCAAAAATACTTTCACATTTTTTGGATTAATTTTGATTCGAGCCATTTAATTAATTAATATTAATTTTCACTAATTATAAAAATAAAGTATATCTTGTAATAAGGGAGCTTGCGCCCGCGTTGCAAACGGTGTTCCTAGGTACAAAAAATTTTTTTCCTGTTTATTGAATGATTTTTATACTTCATTTAAAAATATAACAACACTATTCACTATTTAAAGGACTATGAATTTATTTGTATCGCATATTACTTCATTACACAGCTAAATCAATTTATACTTTCAATAAATGAAAAAAATGTGGAACAATTACGTTCGTTTCCACATGTCGTATTTTGATTAAAGTATAAATAATTTTTTGTTTTTGAATTTATTTTCATTATGAGCAACCAATAGATCATCATTTCATTAGTTAGAAATAGCTATAATTTATTAAATAATCAATAGTAATACATAGAAATCAAAAGAACTCAATCTTTTTTAATACTTTTTATTTTACTTTTCCAAAATCATTCCTTTTCATTTAACCTGTTTTTCAATTTTTACAGATTTTCAAACACTCTCAAACTCTTAATTTTGAAAGATTTTTTTAACTGTAACACAAAAATCAATGATTGAGCTTAAATGAAATCTATTATTGTAACTTAGTTCAGAATTCTTTAAAGTATATCTCATTTCAGTCCCGATACATACTTATGTTACACCCTATATATTAATTCCATACTTTCTTCATAAAAACAATTGTAGAAAAATTATAATTGAAACAAATATTACTAAAATCTATATAATCGACATAATGAATTATTAACAAATCGCACGTCCCCAAAAATTATCACTTTTAAAAAACCTTATCGATAAGTAATCAATGTAAAACAAATTGTTAATAATATTTTTTTATTATCTACCACTAGAGAAATACGAATCATTTTCCTATAAAAGCATGTATGAAATAAATAAAATAATTAACAAAAATTGTTCTATCGGTTTAATCCGTTTCATTTCTTAAAACAGGATTGAAACCAAATAAGGTTACCAGCTTTGTACAAAAAGCGATTACATGTACTCATACATCATAAAGAGATAAACAAAGGAAACAATTGATAAACAAAAATTGTTTTAATTAATATTATAACAGATCTTGATCTTCTCTGCGAGAATAGTAACCTTATGTCTAGAAAGGACGGCAGGTATCAACTGCCAGTCTGTTGTACTTACACCGGGCCTTTCTCTTTTGCCTGCAAGTTTACCAGTGTGCCATTCAGTTTCTTCACAAACGTCATCCAATAACGATCGTAGGAATGTCTTGAGAAAAGATTCTCTGTCGAACACGCAAGGTTGTCTCTGATTTCAAACATCATGTGTGGTTTCCTCAAAATATTATAGGGTATGTTGAAAATTTTGTCTTACTTTCACATTTCAATGGCATTGGATTAATAACGAAACGAAAGTCAAATAATTTTATAAAATTTTAACTAATTGTATTCCTGGCAAATGTCATTCGTAGAGTTGCGTGTAGGTGCTTTTATTTTGACATTTTTTAATTTAATGGTAAATTTAATTTACAACGTAAATTTGCGTATTTTGACATTAATTGATTTTAAGAGATAAAATTCAGAGATAAAAGTTTCTATGAAAAAATTATCGTAGTGATATAGTGGCCTATAAATTAAACAAGAACGTATGGTACGTCTATGACGCGAGAACAGTAAGTTAAATGCATGTGAAAAAATAAATCTACACATCATACGTCATCGTTTGTGCCGGTACATCACATTATGTTTTATAACATGGCACAGTAAAATTATATATTATTATTTGACAAATTAATTTATTAGGTCATCATAATAACCTCACATTTTTTAACGATCAATTATCTCTTAAGTTTCATTAATTAAATGCACGCGAACTTTATTTTATATACATCCAAAAAAGGCACTTAGAATCAAATCGGGTATCGATTTAAATTGTTTTTTATTCATAACCTAATTTATATATATATATATAACTTTTCGTGCGTGAAATGAAGACAGAATATTTTACAGTCAATAAATTTTAACATTGTATTTACATATATGTATATCACGTACTGTATCATTAGGTGTGCAATGAAACGTTGATTTTTTTTTCTAATTGATTATTTTGTGTTAAATTGGTTTAACGATATTATCACTTTTCGTCTAAACCTGAATGTTGAAATTTCGAACCTACGAGCAAGAAATGTTGAAATATAAATGTCCATGCATTTTAATATTCTGTTATAATGCAATGTTTTTAAAAAGTTGACTGTGAAAAAAAACTAATAAACAAAATTTAGACTCAGATTTTATAAATAGTAATGCGTAGGAGTATCAATAAAATATCAAGAGTAGAAAAACGTGAATAGTTATTTGTCGGAAATTATTCGATATAACGTGAAAAAAAATTCTACAGTATGAAAAAACACAAAGAAGGTCGAAGATTTTCTTAACTACGAAAATAAAATACGTTTTGTAGTAGATAATCTATAGTACATTCCTCACATTAGAAAAATTTCTTAACACCAAATTCCATTTCATATTTTTCATAAAAAACGCGCGTATCCAGATTCGTACAAACAATGAGCATTATTTGTAAGTAATAAATAATGAATCAAACTCTCGCTCAAAGAAGCACTGCGAAAGTTAACTAAGAAACCTTTATTGCGTGTGAGGCTTGTTGGAAAGAAACAGTCGAATTAATTAAAGTAATATAAAATTTGAGGTGTAAACGTCATGGTATAACAAGTTTGATTTTAAATTATGCCAATCTAAAAAAATCAAACTAATTTATTCTCAACCGGATTGACGTTGTTTCGTTCAACATTTTTTTATGGTTCTTATCCAGGTTGTAGTTATTTTTCTTTGTGCGCAAGTAGACAAGTTGTAATCTAGTTTCTCTGTCTTGTTGGAAAGCACTGTAACGCATTATCCTTCTAAATCTGTGACACAGTATGACCGATAGCACAAATGAACCTTGTCGTTTGAGAGAATCAAGAAAAATTCAACCGTGACTTGCAAGTAGAAGTTAAAAGTTTTAAACTAGAGACTATAATTTTCGTGAAACAATTTTTCCAATCACTTATCATATTTTATAAAATGTGTTTCTTTTAGTAAAAAACAAAATATTAGTAAATTCATTGCACTTTAAACGAAATTTTTAATAAGATTTAAAGAATACCTCATCTATATTTTGAAATTCTGTCTGACTATAAAATATAATGTAAAATTATAATTATTACATAAAGATTCTCATAATCAATTGAATAATCTGCTGTAAAAATTATCAGGAGAACAGAAATTAGGATGCAGTTTTGTTACGAAAATCACGAGCGAAAACACCGTGCAGAAATTTGTTCACAACATAACATTACACTATGTAACTGGCCTATTTTATGCAACGTGTATCGTTCATGTGAAACGTGTGTATTTTTTTTTAATCTGTAATTTTTCAGTCAGTGGTTTTGGTTTGCGAACATGTACTTGATCGACATCAGAAAGTACCCAGTTTCTAGTTAACACAGATGACATTTTTTTCTTGCCCTGATTATTCAAATGTAAACTTTGCTTATTTTATATGTCTGTTTCTCAATATCGTGTTGGCAAAATGTGGGATTTCCAAAAGGAAATGGTTTCTATTTGTCTGATCGTCTGAATTTAATTTTCTGTTGTTGCACGCAATGATTTTTATCACGTTATAGAAATTTTCGTTTTGTGCAATTTGATAACGTTTACTTTTCTTTCAGAAAATGTTAATTGGATTTTTCATTCTGGGATATAGCCTGACTGTTATGGCAGGCTATATCCCACCGGGACCGAAGTATACATGCCCAAAAGATGTTGTATACTTTTATCCATGTACTTGTACACAAGGAACCGACGAGGGATTGTACGTAAGGTGCGAGAACACAAATTTAGCAAGTTTGAGTTTAGCTTTTGTTAATTTCGGAGACCTATCTATTCCGATAGAAGAGCTAACTCTTTACCGATGCAATATTGGTGAGTAAAATTCGTTAATTTTATTGAAAAACAGAAACTGTCTATTTCATCGTAATAATGCAATTATTGACACTTTCTCTAGCTCGTTTTTATGGACCTGCTCTGTATCCATTGAACGTTAGAGTTTTGAAGTTTATTGATACGCCGTTACGTTTAATCGATGAGCACAGCTTTCTAGGAATCAATCGTACCCTGGAGGAACTACACATTATAAACAGCAAATTAGAGAAATTTCCGCGTGAAGCGGTAGAGATTCTGGGACATTTATCAACTCTAGTGATTAAGTCGCATAAGATAGACGAGTTACCTGGGAACAGTTTCACCAAAAGTTTAGCAGCCAGCAAACTCGAAAAGCTTGAAATTAGCAATGGTAAAGGCAATTTCCCTGATCACATATAATAAAGAGTAATAACTTGGTACGATTCTCATAATTTCTCTTTTGTTAAATCTGTTCACAAACGAAAAAAATGTCAAATCTTCTTGTGAAAAAAGTATCCAATTACATGTGCAAGACATTAAATTACACCTGATGAGTAGCGTATTTCACAACACTTGATTTGCATTGCAGGAACACTTTCATCTTTGCCTCCTGATGCTCTGACGCCACTCAAGAAACTCAAAACGCTGGATCTCCACGGAAACCAAATCAAGGAATTGAAAAGAAATCAGTTCAAAGGGTTGAGAGATGCAGAGATGGTAGATTTGTCGTATAACGTCATCGATAAAATAGATCCATCGCACTTAGCTGACTTAACCAAAATGGGTTGGTGCAATCTATCACATAATGCTATATCTGACCTGAAAAGGTAATTCATTGTTACGAATCACATTTAATTCTTATAAACTTTAACAAATTCAAATCTCATACAAAATTCATAATTTTATTTGTATATTTATATTTATAGAGGGACTTTTGCGAGAAATTCGTTACTGAAAGTTTTAAATTTAAGTCACAACAAACTGCGGAAGTTAGATTCAAATACTTTCCGAGGGATGAGATTGATGAGGAGGTTATACTTGAGTGACAATCTGATAAATGATGTGGGTAGAGGAACTTTTAGCACAATGAATAGAATTGGCACAATCGATTTGGCTAGAAATCAGATTAAAAAAATCGATTTTCAAATGTTTAATCAACTTCAATATGCTGAGGTACAGAAATTTTAAACTGTTTCTTAACAACTTTTGATATCATGAAAAATGACAACTTATTTATGATTTCAGTTACTGGATGTTTCGGAAAACGATGTTACTGTAGTGGAAAAATTAGCTTTCAAAGATTTGTTTTTAGCGAAAGTAAATTTATCCCATAATAGTATATCGAAAATTGAAGCTAATGCTTTCGAGAACTGTGCGAATCTCACCATCCTGGATTTAAGCTATAACAAACTCGAGAACACCTCCATATCTAAGTTTGCATTTGATAGCACCACGTATGCTACAGACTTACGACTTAGTTATAATTTCTTAACATCATTAAACCAGGTTTGCAGAAAAAAGTTTTGTAACGCTTATTGTATACAATACAATAGGCAGTTATATTATATGTAGACAATTTGTGTAATTAAAAAATCTGATTTCATAATTTTATGTTAACAACTTTCTCAAAATTTATTTTTGATCTTATAATTCTATTATTGATCTCATCATAACTATGACTGTATCGTTGAGAAATACTCATATTTATATTGTATTATTACAGGTGCCTCTCAGCAATATGACGGGTTTAAAAATTTTGAATGTTTCTCATAATGAAATCCAATCCGTGCCACGCCAAACTTTTCCGAAGCTTTATGAACTACATACTATAGACTTATCTCACAATAATTTATCAGAAATATATAATGCGATTTTTCAAACATTATTCAGTTTACGATTTTTGAATTTATCACACAATTCATTAGAAAAAATTAAACCATCAACTTTTGGACCTTTACCAACTTTATTGGAACTAGATATGAGTTACAATCGTTTGTATGATATTTCGAGAGGAAGTTTAACGAGGCTTGCAAGCTGCAGGTAAAAACTACATTTTCTGACTAATATTTTCCGAAATAACGTACAAAAGAAAATTAATCGTTCTTCGATATTTTTTTCAGAACAATCACAGTAAAAAACAACAAATTGACAAAAATATTTCAGTTACCAACAGCCCTTGGATTTTTAGACTTTTCGGATAACGATCTTGAAACGATCCCTGAATCAGATACGTGGCCTTCCATGAACGCCCTTCTATCTCTTGATTTGTCTGGAAACAGATTAGCAGATAATTTGTCCCGTGGCAGTTTCGAGAATTTATTGACGTTGCGGACTTTAAATCTGCAATCAAACAATATAACAAATCCACCGTGGGAAGCATTAAATTCTTTATCAAGTCTTCAGTATATATACTTACAGGTAAGTGATTAGAATCAAATTTATTATTTTTCAAATTTATTATGACTGAAAAAAACTTTTTTTTTTTTTTTCAGAACAACAAAATAACCGAACTAGGCAAAGCAGCCTTTGGAAGATTACCCATAGTATTCGAATTGAACCTAGCTAACAACAAAATACAGAATATAAGTAAACGAGCTTTCGAAGGGCTTCTGCAGCTGTTAACTCTTAATTTGACCAACAACGATATTGAGTATATTCCTAACGAAGCTTTTAAAGGACTTGTTTCACTTAGAAACCTAGATCTTTCTTATAACAGACTGGAAACAATGGATAACAGAACGCACGGTCTTTTTGATGACTGTCTTTCTTTAGAATCATTAAATCTCAGTCATAATAAAATAGCTTTCATTAGCCGAAAAACTTTGCCAAATGACCCGTGGATTCCGTACAAACTGAAATACTTGGACTTGTCATATAATTTTATGCCAGTTCTAACTTTTGACATGACGTATGGAGGAAAAAAACTCGTTAGTTTGAATCTGAGTCACAATAATATTAATGAAATTCGCAGATGTGAGTGAACATTCATTTTTCGTCACTTTTTAATATATCTTCTATCACATTATATATAAAAATAAATATTTTAATAATAAATTTATAAATATTACTTAATTTCAAATTTGCAGATACGATTGGCAACTTAACCAATCTCGAGATCTTGGACTTATCCAGTAATGACCTGGAAGATCTCTCAGAAAAAGACATTTTTAACCCACCCAATAATCTTACTAAGTTGCTCCTGAGTCACAATAGATTTTCATTTGTACCTCTGAACAAAATCGTTCCACTACCAAAGCTCAAAACTTTAGATCTCGAATATAACAATTTTGCGGACTTCAATTCCAACTTAATGAAAATAATTGAAAATGGAACGGAAATTCAATATGCTGGCAATCCACTCCATTGTGATTGTTACGTTAGGCCTCTGAGACGATGGCTGGCATCATTGCTGGAAATTCCTGATAATTGGAAACGGGTGCATTGCGCAACTCCCAAATATGTTTCTGCAAAATCACTGAGTGAGGTGACGGAAGATCTCATGAGTTGCACGGAAAGAGAAATAAATGATAATCCAGATTACGACATCACTCCTGATATTAAATTCCGTAATTTAGAGTTGTAAGTAAACGTAATTCATAAACACATTCATATTATAATAGGTATGGGTATTCTGGTTCAATTAGAATACACATAACTCCTCTATTATTATTTCAAACAAAAACACTAATTATTATTGTTTAATTTTCAGTAATGAAGAAGAAAACATCTGGAAAGTAACATGGTTCGTTATTTCCAAAAAGGATGTAGGTGATTTCTATATCGTCATAAGAGAAGTTGGAGGAAACAAATCACTGATTGAGAAAGATCTTGTGTACAAAGACAGATCCTTCAAATTCCCCGACTTACCATCTTCATCGACAAAACACGAAATTTGTATTCTGGCCAGAGATTCGGAAGGCCACGTAAAAAATTATCGAAACTCACAATGTCAAATCTTAAACAAGAAAGTTACTAATTCTACAAACAGAGTTTCTAGCACATATCAAGTTGTTTTGTTGTTGTTATCTCTACACTTGTACAGAATTTTGTAGCACGGCAATCGCATATTGTGATTATCCTTAGAAGTTTACTCAGAGACTGCGATACCTACATGAATGATTGCCTTTTCGCAAAGTGATGTGATTTATATTGTGCAATTAATAATAATTATGTGTATATTACATATACGTAAATTTAAGTGATGAAAGTGACTGATATTACTGTACATAGATGACAATTTAATTTGAATTGGTTTGCATCTGGTAATGCAAATAGTAACTATTATAATAATAACACTACAAATTTATAAAAAAACACTGATATTGTTTGATGGTTCAAAGAAAAATAAATATTTATTTTTACAAATAGATCTTTTCAAAACGTTATGAAAGTGAACGAAAAGTACCAAAGCATTTTAATTTCTAATAAAAGTACACTAGTTCAAATAATTAGCATCCAATCGTGAATAGATATGTTGTCAATAATTTTTACACCTCTGGAAGGTTGAGCGGCCACTCAACCTGTAAAGTGCATTCAAATTTATGCACTCAAAAATAATACCAATAAGAAATTCAAATAACATTCATCTCAAATTTGCATGATCAATGGTACAAACCCCTTCAAGGCTTTCTTTGAAAAATTTGATGGTGTGTTGCAATATTGGAACAATTTTCTTTTGCACGAACCAGACCAGGAATATATTTCATATCAAAGGCTCATATTGTATTCTAATGATATAGGAAAAAGTGAATATTTAGGCAAAGTGGATTTAATTAATTAGTATTTTCCAGAAGTGCTTCAAGCGCTCAATTTGAAAGTACATGGAATTCAATCAATTGTTGAAAAAATTGTAGACTGAAAGTATAGCTGTGCGGTTAACTACTGACTGATTTTTTTTACTGAAGCGTTAACATTTAAATTAAACGAAGTATAATTTACCACGGTAAATAATAACTGTATTCAGTAATGGTCATTGGATAAGAAAAGCGTGATTAAATAAACGTTCGAGAAAGTCAATCATCAAAACAGTTATAACTGGATCATAATAATTTCAAAACTACTAAATAATTTTTCCATGCAAACTATTTTCTCCAATTTGGCCAATTCATAAAAACTTGTGAATTAAATATCAGATCTGGGAATGACATACATGCTTTTAATTCGTTAACAGAAAAACGTTACTATTTTTTGTGGTGGTTTAAATTACGGGAACAATTCAGTTAAGTAGCTACTGACATGTTAAAACCAGTCGATGTTATGATACTAATTGATATGACGAAACATATATTAAATTAACGGTAACATTGCATGACACTCGTGTTCATTGCTATCGACTCTCGTGAAACTAATTTTGTTAATGTGCCGACGCCTAATAAACCAAAGTGAATTTCAGAAAAAATTCTCAGGGAAGTTGCCGATACCACGAGATCATTTCATAACTAAGGGTGTATAATTAGGATATTCTTCTGGAGTACTTTTAATGAGACAAAAGGAGACACGGAACTCGCTCATCAGGAAGCCAGGAAGCTCATAGTTATAAATGTCGTTATTTATACAAATAACCGTGGTTAACTATATTAACTAATAGATTTATGTAAACACTTATGCTTACGTAATAAGCGACCATATTCAATCAATTCCATTTAAATCTGAAAAAATCATAAAGTCTTATAGCACTGAAATCTCGGGAAAGTAATTTTTTACTTTCTCGAGACACTAATCGAGTTTTATAACCGTTTTACGATTAGAATTTAAAAAATGAAAAAAAAATCGAATGAAATGTTTCCTTTCCACACCTCATACCATTCGTACAAATTTGGTACAAGTGGGAAATAAATTTCAAAGTAGGTATAAAATAGATGTATTTCAATATATCAATGTTTTTATCGGGCACCGATAATAAATTTATATTAGTCGTTCAACATTGGAAATTTAATGACGATTTAAATTTTGTATATACCTGAAGCATACTTTACTTTCAGTCAACGAAGTTAAGTATCGTAAATGTAACGTGACGTCATGCTTCCTCGAGTGCAATGGTAGAGTGACATGCGTGAAGGTTTATGCAGACACAAGAAGATAAATAGTTTGTTTAATTCTTTGCTTTTGCAATACGCAAAGTCAAAAGAAGACTTTTCTAATGAATTGCGTTTTCTAGCTTGACATGTGCATTCATGCCCATTGAACTGCTCAATATAAGAAAAATAAGAATGAGATTATCTTTCATTCACTGTGCCACTGCTCAAAATTCTTTTCTTACAAATTTCTTATATTGTTTGATAATTTCATTACTATTATGGTATGTTGATACAAGATTATTTTTAACTATGAACGAAACATACATTTTTTCCCTTTCTTATTTGGAAACAGTTTAAATTCTTTCCTTTTTCAATGTTGATGTTAGCGCATTCCAAAAACGTCCATTTTCAGAGAACAGGTTTTGAAGAGTCATCGAATTTTAATATTAAAAGTAAATTTTGTTCGATATCTACTGTAAACTATAGTGAACCATTGTTTGTCGAATTATGATCTCACCTTGTACCATAAAGGGTGAAAGTACAAGTCAAACGTATCCCGCAAAAAACGATACCGATAAAGTAGAAGCCAGAATGAAAGTTATGGGAACAGTATGGTTAACCAGGTAATCTCCTTTGGTAACACTCGATTCAGTGCTTCATTCTTGGAACTGGGACTATTTGAATATTACTACATTATAAGATTTTCTCAATATAAAACCAATTGAATATTGTTATATTAATATTAATTTTAATTTTTTTATTTCTCAAATTAATTTTTTTACTGCTATTAAAATTAACGATTCGATTCAAAGATTTTTCTCACTCAAAACAATATTTTCGGTCCGACGTGAACATTATGAACACAGATTTAAATCAGCTGGGATATAATGATCTGGAACGCTAAAGTTCAATTAAAATTTAACAAAGAACAGATGTTGGCGAAAAAGAAAACAATTTTTTCCCATAAAAAATAATTGTGCGTGCAAAAACAATGTGCAATTTCGTGTGTGTTTACGATACACATGATTGTGTGTACACGAGTGCATTCCTATAAATCGTGCTTTCTCATCTATACAGGGTCTTTCGTCGGATCTTGTGGCCCCTCTCGATACAGAGCGGCCTCGCGTTCTCCCACCTCTGTGGGCCTTTTGCGAAGGCAAGCCTCTTTAGTGTCTACCGCGACCTCCCGACGAATGCATCGCCCGTCTTTTGTTAGTCTACCTGTCAGGCTAGCAATCGCTCACATTCTGCTAATTTATTTATCTATCATTTTTCCGTCTTAACAGTGATTATAGTTTGCATATGACGTGTGCGATCAACTAAACAAATGATATAGTTCGGTAAAAAACCATCGTCTGGGTTTGGCAGTTTGTGTTTTCTGAGCGATTATGGGTGTACGAACTGTTTATCCATGGGTACTCCTGTGTATTTGGATATCCATCTCTGCCTCAGTGCAGGCAAATGGTAAAAATCATAAAAAATTTTGCTAACTAACACAGAAAACATTTTTCATGTTTAACTATTGTTATTTTACTCGGAAAGAATAAGAACAAAAATATCAAATCATTTCCTGGTAAAAATTTGTGAATACGTGCCCGTTGTTTCGTGCAGTAAAATTTTATGATATTCTTTGTTGACATAGTTAACTATCGTCGATTTGAAAAAAAAATGTAGTGTCTGTTCCATTCTAATTCGTGCCCAAGTTTGAAATGATGGATACAATCAAATGTGTAGGAGATGTTTAGGTACATAATTGGCGTTGAATTATTTATGTGAATATATAATGAACTCGAGCTTATGCCGTGGTGTCGACTTTTGGCTCACTGTGGCAAGTTCCAAATTTACTTAAGTTTAGTTTGTTTGTGCAAGACTGAATGCCTTGTTCGGTAGAACCACTCTCACATCTCTTTACCAATCGTTCATATCGCCAAAGCACACACGTGGGTGTAGAAACCTTCAAATACCCAGCTCCTTGAGAATCAATAATAATGTATTACTAATCAATTAATTTATTATTTCAATCTGAATTTCAAATAATGATGTCACGTTATAATTGACGTATTCAAATTTTGCAACAATCATGAAATAATGTCACATCTTTCTATTTAAAATGATTTATGATATTCTTTTTCAATTATTTCCTTATCCATTTTAGAATTGCATGTTTTGATAAACTTTAACGGTGATTGTTTTATTCAACCAGGATGTTTGAAACAACAATAGTGTAAAGCCATTCCAAGGTTGCGTACATTGTATCATAAAGCACCTGGATGTATAATTGATCACAATTATGATTGATTGTGTAATGATATTACACGGCGAAAATCAATTGTTTTATTATTTAAATGTAGACATTATTTCATAGCTTGAACGTATCATGCTCAAGTAATAAAATTTAATGAAAGTACTTCATTAAATGTATAAATAGTTGCAGGTGTTTATAGTGCAAGATCGTGTTAATGAATTTCAAGAATAAATAATTTCAGAAAATAAAACTCATAACAATATCTCAATGTTTTTAATTATTTTCTGGGTGGTTGAGTTTATTCTCTGAGACGTAAGCACAACCTTCATTTAGGCAATCAGGAATGCAACAAAAATTGTGGACAAAAGTAGACATTGAGATCGTGTGTCATTTGGAAAAATAATTAACATTCAGATGGTAGATTCTTGCTTCAATTTTCTTTCAGCATTGTGTCTGAACAACAAGAAAGTTATACTTATCTCATGACCTCCTAAGAGGCATTATTATTAGTAGCATAATTACCCAGACAAACTGAACAAACAAAAAGCATGTTATTACTATAAAACGGATCAGGAAACAGTGCCCAACAAATTGCTTTATCAAACCATCAATAACAACACGATGCGATATCGTACAATCAGTCGTTAATTTATGAAATAGTCGATTAAATAAATGAAACAAAATGTGCGTAGCGTGAAATCGTTTTATGATACTCCTTCTCAGATATGAATTTGCAAAATAGTTGCGTCGTAAATTCTTGGTTCTACTGTGTGCGAGCTAGCTCAATTTACGCGCTGAAGATAGAGTTTAACATATGTTTTGAAATATGCCCACAAAACCACACGAAAGAAAACATACAAAGGAATAAAAAATTATCGTTGACAATACACGTTTGTACCTATATAAAACATGACGGTTGCCATGGAATCTGACATATTCGAAAATTAAGAAAATAACAAACGATGCGTAACGCGGGTATATAACGCAAATTAAAAACGAAGTTTGGACAAGCCCGACAGGGGCATTTAAAAATGTGTTCTCTTTCTTATTGTGCTTGATCCTAGATATTTATTGCTTACACGCCTTCGCTATCTTTCGCCCTTTCAAAACCGATCGGGGCGTTAAAAATATGCGCGATACGCCATCAGGTGGTCAGTTTTAGACCGATGTTTATCGTGATTGAAGATATCAAAGCAAATGGAACTTACAGAGCAAATTCATGTTCAACATTACATTAAATTAGATGATATGTGAAAGTGTCATGCACCGTAATTATTCAAATTTGCAAAATAGAATGAAAGTAAACAAGACGCGATGTAACAATTTTTTTAAAACCTGTTACGATAAATTTTTTTGTCAAAACAAAACGGTCGACTTCTATTATCCGCTTGAGCTATTCTGCAACTACCGCAGGTAAATTCAAACTCTTCGTCTCAATTCACTTACTTTCTAATCAATTTGCGACCTAATTTTCAATCCTTCACTGCTGTACAGAAAAGTATAATAATTATACTTATATTATTCCAACTCGATATGTTTCATTAAATGTACCTTGATATTGAAATAAACTGTAATTTGGAAAATGTTTAAAAAAATACGGTTTGAAATTTTTTTCTTTTCGATACGATCTTTTCCCACTCAAATTATTATTCAATATAAATAGAAATCGTCGCAATTACATCGACCGCAATTATTATCTCATTTAGCGCCTCCATGGGATAGAATGTAATGAGATGATTAATGCTAGTCGTGGTGCGATAGAAAAATTACATAGAGGCTACAGCTGGCACGCACTGCTTTTGCTCATGGGTATAGATTGTGGAAAGAAAGGGGGAATGATAAAAATGAGAGATGCTTTACACGTTTCTTACTTCAAATATGTAAGCGGCCGTAAAATTTAATCGACGAAAATAATATACAAACTAGTTTACAATCACGGGTATATCTTCAGGTGTTTTGATACAAAAAATCGTCCTGTAAAAGCCGATGTGAAGAATTCCAGTTATTGCGATTCCGGCACTTACAATAAATAAGAAATTAATTGAAAAATACATTCGCCGAAGTATTTACTTCCGTGACACGCCATCGCGGTCATCCCACAATAATTCGGCCCTATAGATTACGCGAGCTTAGAATAATTCATATGGTGTTTGGCCGCGGCATAGCTTGCTCATCGGGAGCATACCCGTAAGTCACGTGTGATCGCGCTTTCAATGTTATTCCAGCGGTTAAGCAGCTGTGTCGCGATTCTTCAGCCGCTATCACATACTCGCTTATCACGCACAAGCCATAACGATAAGGGGAAAAAAGTGCGGATAACTCGCTCCCCCCGACAAATAGCAACGAATAAATAAGACGCGCGGTTAACGAGCCGCGCGATTTCATATGCAAATTGCACTTAATTGCACGCAAAATTACGTATCAGATTGTTTCGTTCGGCCGGGGAGGCACGAAAACCGATGCAACGCGATCGCGCACTCCGGCGAGGTTGTTCGCAACAATTTGCTCTACCCCTCGCACACGTGAGACCGCAAAAATTCCCTTTAATAGAAGACGGATCTTTTAATAAAACTAATTAAATCGCGTTTACTCGTGCGTGTAGTAATTGCACGTCAGGGAAGAAACACTCGCGCTCAGTTATTTGTCCCGCGTTCCCAGGTGGATATCCGAGGATATTAGCTGTCACTGTTTTGCCCCGTTCAATTCACAATTCAACCGGCATTCAATCTGATAATCATCGCGATCCGCACGTTTTATCCCGTCGACTTTGAAAGATGACGCGCCATTTTTAAAACGACAATTAAAGTGTACCGTGTGACGTCACACCCACTTTCTTATATAATCTGCGCGTAACTTTCACTGAACTCTGACGGCGGCACCGCTGCAATCGCTGGCATACATCTTTTTGTTCGTTTGTAGGTGAATTTCTTCGGTTTTGTTAGAAACCTAAAAAAAATCTCTGATAGTTCAAATTATACAGCTGCTCCGGGGGAGGGAGAAAAGGAAGAGCGAAAAAGAATGTAAATTTGGCGCGGACAGCGCGAAATTGCACGAAAAAGTTAATTGGTTCCAAATTGGACATGCCCGGTTGGTCCACTCTGAAATCGGTATTTGCGCCATCGGCGAGAGTGTAGTGTTCTCAAAGCCACAGTATGAAAGAAAGATATGGAAGCCGGGAAACCGGTTGCCGGGATCACTGCGGACGTTGGGCAGTGCGGAAAAACAAAAAGACCTAAAGGGTGAGAACAGTGCCAGAGAGAGCCAACGTGTACGGTTCATGATGAAAAACAATTGCATGCTTTTTTGTTTTCTTACACCGCCCGTAGCCATAAGAAAGTTACGGATTCACTTCTACAGGTTTCCATTATCAAATTTTCTATGCTTTTCGTGCGCTCCATTAAGAAAACATTTTGTCATTTTCAGATATGAAATTATGAAATCAATGATAATAAGGCGCAATTATAATTTGCAAGACTGCAATTAAAACGGTTCGCCTCAACGGCACGATAAAAACCCGTGATAAAGTTTATTTTTATCGGAAACAACCGATTGATCGCTGTTTATATCTCGGGCGACACGGAAATCTCAGAGAGCTCCAGAGAGAGAGTTTATCGTAATTTGAGTTTCGAACTAAAACTGTTGTTCTCACTTTGCTTTCTCGCTGACTGGTTTTTCTCAGCCGAGCTTTTTACTATCAACTCGTAAACATGGAAAAAAGGACTCCACGTGCGCTCGAACGTTGTTTATGCCCTATGCTATCCGCGTATCTAACACTGTTATTATTATTATACGATCTCTTGTCGACATTTTTCATCAACAAACATAAAGTCGTTGTTTAAAAATACATTACCACGAAACAATTTGTATAGGCCGTTAAACGAATATTCATGGATGCCGTCATGAGGTGCAAATTTAAAGACATGACGTAAGCACGCACGGTAGACACATATTTCCGGATTTTGTTGCATTGTTTTTTGTTTTCTTTTTTTTTACGCCACAGTGGAGATTATTCTGTTGTTTCGCGGATTCCGTTATCAGAAAAAAGTGATTCGAGACGTGCCGCAGAAGATTCTGAAAATAATTTTCATAGAGTGAAAAAGAGCACAAGAAGCCGACATCGCTTGGCGGCACAAAACAATGCAAAAAAAAATAAATGATTCATCACTTAGAACAACTTACTTTCCGTCAAATCATCCGCACAATATATAATCGAGCTCCCTTTTTGGTATCGCGTTTAATGCGTGGAATGTTTTTTTTTCAACGAAATCCCTTAAACGGTATTTATAAAGATCAAGTAGAGTTAATCCGGACTTCGCCATTCCATCCGCCATTGAGCCATTTTTCATTCTGTGAGATACTAATAGAAATAACTCTTGGGTACTCGCGTATACACCGAACGGCTCATTAATACCGTTGCCCATACGCGAACCATACTGCGCCTTCGCATTAGTCTCATTGTTTCCCAGGTCGTATTCAAATTAATCGTATATTTTTCTTCTCGCTTGCATCCGCAGAATCTGCGGAACTCTGTACGCCCAGCTGCCTTCGCGCAAAGCAAAGAAAACTCGTCACCAGGCAAAAGGACTGAACGTTGCGAGCACAATACGTTTATTTCAACAGTGACTTTTCCTTTGAACGCAACCAGGAAGGCGAAATTCTTTTCTACATACCAGCATTTTCACACTGTTATTATCATTAAAATATGTAATTTTTTTTCCTTCTTCTAACCGATCATGCACCGTTACCATTTGGACCATAAAGGCTTTTTGAATGAAAAGCGAACAGTTTACATTGTACACGAGACACGTTACTCGGAAGTATTGCCGGAGTATACATGCATGAAAGCATTCAAATGATAGTGATAGGGGCTAATAATGAAAAATGACTTTTTCTCGAACGACGCGATAATCATTCTTTGATGTTGCGTGACCACTGGAAATTCCTTGCGACCGCTTCTTTCGCATCACGAACACTCTGTGGTCACGGCCAAACACGGTGCATACTTGGACTGAGCACTTATATTCGCGAGTCGCGTGAATCACGGCTGTTTATACCCCGCACACATCAAATGCGATAAATCATTTTGGCAATTTTGACTTTAGGTGTTTGTCAATAGACAAACGAAATGTAATTGCTTTATTTGTCGAAATTGAAATGTGCATCAACTACAAAAATCTGTTGATGTACATCTAATCTACAATTAATTTCTATTTGTTCTGATATTTAAAAATTATTTGATATCCAATGTAATGGAAAAAGGAACAATTTTGAGTAAATTCAAAATCTGACAGTTGATGATACAGATTAACTTCTTGAAAAAAAATTCATACCACACCTTGTCTGAAATTAATATTTTTGATAGAGGTTTGACAGAAGTTTTTTCGAAGCGCAAATGAGCTATACGTCTCACAAGTTTAATTTCACTGAATGAGTTGTTGAATTTTGGTTGTTGAGATGTGCTGTTCAATTGAGATATGCACATGAGTTTATGGATGGTGGCGCGCAAAATAGTAATCGGTAATTGGATACAGTGGCGTACAATTAGCATTATAAATTGCACATGCTCCGGCGTCTGCGATAATTTTTTTTCTGAATCACAAAATATATGTGATGTTTTCCGGATTTGTACTTCCGTTATAATCCGACTTTTAAAATTCGAAATCCAACATGGAATACATTTTCCGGAGGATACTCCGCGCTTATCTGATCCGAGTTTTAATTGTTTCCTCGAGTGCGTATTCTTTTACAAGCAACAACAAGTTTGGATACGTCAGAAAGGAAAAAAGGGGAGAAGTGAACACAGACATCAAAGAAATTAGTTTATCAGCCGGAAAATTTATTGACTTCACAGCGATAATTAATGGAATTAGTTACAAACGCATTCGTTAGAGACAAAAACTCAGCGGGCGACTTCTCGCGGCTTCCTGTCCGACGGGCTATATCTTTTTCCGCTGAAAATGAAACGAAAGTGCCCGCAAAAATGGATCTTGATCGATATATCAAGTAAATTATAACTCCGATCACACGTGCAACGTCGTACAATGTATCCTGGTCTACAAAGTTTGCAGCATCATTAATTTAACAAGACGCATGGCAGTCGCGGCTTATATGTTCAGTCTCATTGATAAGTGTTGCAGTGGATCCGACGAAACGAGAAATTCATTTTTGTTTATTCACCCCGGGACTCTTAATTATCGGCAAATACTGTCAAGCCTGTTCGGATCCAATGACCGTTAGGATAACCCCTTTTTTTACACACAATGCCAGTATGTACACGCGTTCTTGTCGGGTACACATATAAGTATCTGACACACAACCTGTCCTGCTTCGATTAAGTACTTTTGATTCCTGGTGAACGCTTGATAACTGTAGCGCGAATGCCCGCGGACTAATCTAAGGTCGACATGTATTATTTAATGTTTAAACTGACATTTTTCCGCGAGCTCCCACTACTTGAATTTTTAATAGTACAGTTACGATAACGTGTTATACTTGTACGATTTTTGTGTTGATTATCAGTATAATCAGGCTGACTTGACATAGTTTTTATAATCAAGCAGAGGAGCGAGTCTCAAGTGGGACATGCAGAGTATTATTAGAGATACCAAAAAGGACTCGTTACAGTTTCTAATACGTGGGTATGGTGTAATATTACGTAGCGGTGAATGAGAAACAAATAATTATACCAGTCGCTGATTCATAATGAAAATATAAATGAGGATATTGATTTGCTTGTCGGTGTTGAAAACTGGCGTTACAAAAAGTGACGAACTGTTATTTCGTAACGTGAATCTTGGGTTAGATGGAAAAGTAACTGTGAATCTGGTAACTGAAATTTGTCATATTTATATAATCTTTTTTCAGCCCCAGTAAATACTGTTTTAAAGAACCAAGAGAAATAATTTCAGCTGGCAATGCCGAGGCACAAAGAACGGGTATCCAAGCGTTTTCATTATTACACATAAAACCACTGTATTTTCATTTGAAGAAACATCGGAAGCGGAGGAGACGTTTATGTGGACAGCTCGTTGTGAATAAAAATTCCGGTTGAGGTCTTCAAAGTAACATTAAAACTACAACTTATCATCAAAGTAACGATTCGAGAATTAATGTCTGGATGGTGCTGGTATTATTCTGACATCCTGTGTGCTTGGTTTGTGTTGATAGGGACACGCGTTTCAAGGGACCTACACATATATAAGAAACCTTGCAATACGTTTTTATCATTTTTAAATCTTCGAGTTTCACGGGATAAGCGTTTGCATATTTGTTGAGTGGTATCAATGGGCCTCCCATTAAATCGCAACGATCATTCTACTCGCTTGGGAAGAATCAAAATTCTTCAGCAAAATTTTTCGTTCGTTCCCTTAATCTTAATGAAACTGTCAAGTGAGTCTAACAAGTTTGCGTTGTTGTATAATGAACTGTAAATTTTTATGTAGTTCAACGTACAGTAATTGATGTTTATCGTGTACAGTAATTGTAAGACACCTGCTTTCTTAATACACTTGCGTTTGTTTTTTTATACCTACCAGCCAGAATAATTTAGTCGGAATTCGATTTTAAAGAGGTTACTTTATTGGAAAACCATTTTTACAATATTGAATTATAATTTTTTAAAACTGTTTCTCTTTTCTCTACATTTTGTAATTGTAAGGAATTTCATATCTTACTACGGTTAATTACATGATTTTAAGGGTATAATGAATGAGTATTTGGGCCAGCGTGAAATGGCGGAACAAAGTGAGCCTCGAGAGATTGGATCGTGCATCATCTGAATTTTCGCGCAATTTTTATACCACTGCTCGTTGAACGTAATCACACGCGTCGAGGTTTTATAAAAAAAAAATACCGTCTAATCAATGCTACGAGATGATTTTAACGGGATTTTCAATGGTTAAGGTGAATAAACTTGGTGTCTTTAACAAAAATTTACTTTTTGCAAAATTGCATATCTAGATGAAGCAATTATTATTTTGGGTTTTGAGTCACGCAACGTATTTTTCAGATGAGTCACTCCAGTGGGAGTTGGAATCGTAAAAATCTTTGACGCCAAATTAGGAATCCTCACAGATCCTTTCAATTTGAACATAAAAAACCGGATTCCACAAATGATATTGAATTTAATAAATTATTCATCCGAATTTTCCTTCGCATTTTTTCTCACAGCTACTGGTAGCTATCGTCAGGAAATCGATCTTCCGTTACTCACAGCCTGGAACAATAGGCTGTTTAATTTTCTTATCAGAAAAGTCAATTCAACTCAAGTGAGCTGAGAAAAAAAAGTTGCGGTGAATGACAAGCATTCAGATTCGATCGCGCGCGAGCATAGGCGGACTCTTGCGCATAGAATTGAAAGTGAATTGAAATGCATCGCGAAGCATTTAACATTCCCGACGCCGGCAAAAAGCAAAAGCATTAATTATTACAAGAGATGAACTGCCAAGGTCGTGACTAATGCTGGTACACACAATTGAGAGCATATCACTATGTCTATGTGTAAAGTCACAGTAAAACGGTATAATTATGTTGTCAGCTACCGCGAAGTACTGCACTCACTTTGCACACACTCGCACGCCACAGGATAAATTTTCAAAGTAAATCAAACTGCCCGCAATTGTACCATGTTATATCCTCCTGTATATCTTTGTTGTTCCCGTGTTAAAAATACAAACAAAAGAAATCTTATACTCATCCATTGGCATATAAAAAATATGGTACCAACCTTCTTGGCCATTTGCAAAGAAATAAAATAAATTGGCCAACAAACTTAGTTTCCTAAGAATGAAATTTTACAGAGATATAAAAACTTCTGAGAAACAATTTGTTCTATGTTCATTACTTATTTTTCAACCTTTTTGTCGACAATTTTTTTGATTTTTTTTTTTCGACCATATTACCGGCACTTTATTTTAAACAACTGGCTGTTTCAAAACTTTCAAGATTCATATACTTTTGATTGAAAATCACTGACTTTAGGATCATCAGTCGTCATCATCGTCGTCGTAAAGCCAGAACCATTCGTAAAATCACCGGGATCATATTAACGACGCTCTCTTGTCTGCAAAACGTAAATTGTAGCAATTACAAAGACATAAATTGTTCCCAGTTGAACTAAACAGTGCAAATATTTGTTTGTTGCAGCAACACAAAGCAAGGTCCGATGCTCGCAAGATTTGATGGAAGTTGACATACCGAGGAGCAATCCTCGCGCGAAGATATATCTGCAGCAGTTAAGAGATTACCCAGGTAAAAAATCGCAACAGTAAAATAGCCATAAGTTTTGAATCCGTCATGCTTGGAACGCGATACGTTGTTACGAGGATGCGCGTCCACTCGTATCCATTTCCATTTGAATTGTTTCTTCACAATGGGTTGCCACGCTGCGTATTAGATTATATTACATCGTTATATTGTTTACTTATTGTAACTTCGATCTGTGATTTTATGGTAGTCGTGTAAGAGTCGGGGGGGAAAAAATTAGTACCCAACAAACGAACCGGTCTGTTTGTTCATTGTTACGTTTGTTAACAACATTTCTTTTTTTCATTTTTCATTTTCCCCCTTTGTGTTCCCCACTCCCGCGCGTTGATTTGTACAACTCACCGTTTAAACTATAATCAATAATAATAATTTGCAGTTGAACCGCGGCGCGATTGCAGTGCAAGATTTTCTCAGGCTTGAAAAAATATATCATAACTGTAAACGCATTTCTAATTTACGTATTGTGCTTTTATAATGGAAGTGATGAAAGCAATTTCGTTTCAGATGAAGCCTGCAAGCCGCGGTTAGCCGATGAAATGGCGACATTTAAGCTATCCCTTTTGGAGAAGGACATGTCGCGATGTGGAATTACCCGCGTAGTGAATCAAGTAACGGTAAGCAAAAAGCAAAAAAAAGAATATAAAGTTATTCGTACCTGAATTCGTCAAGGGTTTTTTTCGTGGCGTTAATAATTGATATTATTTGGTTTGGCCTTGCAGAATCAAAAAGTGTATTATCATCGAGTCATAGTCGAAGAACCGGACGACTCTAGTAAGCATATCTTCACAGTTAAATGCTTCTTCACATACGTCCAGCCGAGTATGACTGTCTCAACGAATCACACTGCAGTCCGACGGAGCGTTCTTCCGGCAGGATTTCAAGAGCCCGAGTAAGTTGGCAATTAGGGCAGCTCTTTTTTTATCATCCAATCACGAATCGGTAATGAATCGAAGCTGCGCTCTCTACGAGCAATGAAAATTTGATCCGACCAAATAAAAGGCGATCTTGCTAACAGCTGCGTTCAATTTCTTCTTATTTAATACTTCCAGTTTCATTGAGATCAGAGAGGAGATCTCTGGAAATGCTCCTGGACCGATTTTAGGTGTAGGAGTGAGGCAAGGAGGGACACTGATATCGGGGGAACTGAACGTCAGTCCTGGCACGCCTCTGCAAATGGAAATTTTTTTGGACAATGAGTCAGCGCCGATTTACGGGTTACTCGTCACGTATATGGAAGTGTCGGATACCAAGTCCCAAGAGGAAACTGTTATTTTCAACGGGTACACAGTGATATTCATCTTATCGTAAAATATAAATTTTACAGTTTGTTAATCAAGTGCCCCTCAATAAGAAACATTTTCTCGTTTCAGGTGTTCGCTGGATACTTATCTGTTCGACAATTTCCAAACCGTAGATGGAGACTTTTTAACGGCAAAATTCCGAGCTTTCAAGTTTCCCGAAAGTTCATACGTCCAGTTCCGTGGCACTGTTAACGTCTGTCTCGATAAATGTCAAGGAGTGAGTGAGATATTGCCCAACGTGAATGATAATACTGCAATAATTGATTCTCAAATTACCAAAACCAATATCGAATGGTTGTCACTTATGTTTAATAGAATCGATCATTGCAATTATCAAGCCTAGTTAAATAGACGTGTTGATCGTTTTCTCTCATTTCCCAGATCCAATGCAGTAATGGACAAATAGGGTATGGAAGGAAACGTCGAGCTATTCCAGCAAATAATGACAAGAACAAAGTTTTCGAAGTCACGATGTCCACGTTCATCAAGGTTGATTTTGAAAATAATAAAGATTATTTACAAGGTGTGTATCTGTAGCTTGATTATTTCTTTTTTTTTCTTTTTTCATAAAAAATTGAAACCAATCAAACAATAACTCGTTCAATTAGTACAAAATCAGCTTTTATTTTCTGGTGCGCGTCGGAGTAATTATATCGCTTAAAGATATTCCTGCGCGTGTTTTCAACCATTCTTTTTCCTTGCTCATCGTACAATCTTGTTAACGAACGTAATTAGACATAGCAACGAGTTCGAAATGTAATAATTAAGAATCAAAACTCGTCTTTCAGCACATTCCGAATTCGTGCGGAGAGGCAAAAACAAGAGGGACGAGACTCCAGCGATGACCGAAGAAATAAAAGAGCAATTCAAATACAAGGTATCCGTAACAGAAACCAGTGGATCTAGTGAAGCGAAGGTCTTTAATGTGATTATGATCTTCTTATGTTTATTAAAATTCTTGTGAAATCAAAGCCCACGATTGAGTGTACGGTGTTGTTAAACACATGCCACGATAACATATACGCGCCATCGACTACGCTTGCTCACGAACAAAAAAAATATATAATGCGTAACATTGCTTTGATTAAAAACGATACAATAGATGGAACCTGTGGACCGCTCAACTGAACACGCGGCGGCCTTCGCAATCTAATTTTTCAATGTGATAATAAAATACAAGAGAAAATGCACAATCCCGTGTAGTGTGTATGATAGATGCGATGTTTTTTTTTACTTACGTAAGTACAGAGGAAACGTTCGATACGAAGACTGCAGCGTTTCCGTTACGTTTATGACATGATTGCACCCGATAAAACAAGTGCTAATTTCAATTTAATTAAGGGTTTACAATAAAGTCATGTTAATTCAATTGGAACGCGCTTCGTGATTAACATCCAGTGGTCATTTTCTATTACCCTTTTTTTCCCGAACTCAAACGGTGAATTTTATTGTTGACCCTTGAATAACCGTAACAACGTATCGAATTAATCTAATAGCTTTTTTTTTTTTTTTTTTTGAAAAATGAAAACTATACACTTGTGAACGAGTAATCTGTACTTAAACTTTCTTCGCTTCGTGACGATTAATTAAGCAGCGATTAATTTTATCTAGGATTTACTTTTTTGTAAACTGATTAATCAAAGGTGCATATTGGTATTG
Organism: Trissolcus japonicus; assembly: GCA_030522925.1. Lineage (NCBI taxonomy): Eukaryota > Metazoa > Arthropoda > Insecta > Hymenoptera > Scelionidae > Trissolcus > Trissolcus japonicus. The sequence continues at coordinate 222,223 of JAPYZS010000174.1, read as the reverse complement.
GTTTGATTTCAAAGCGTGCAAATTATTAATCTTTGCGAGCGAAGAAAGATGTGTACCCTAGTCGTATATCACGACCTAATGTTAATGTTAGTATCCTATGATCGTTTTAATTTATATGACGTGTAATGATGTAAGTTCTCAAACTAGAATAAATCAACACAATTTTTTGGGTACGTGTGTTAATTCAATTTGATGATTCAAATTAATCTCTCCGGTGTCAAATCGTTTTTCTATTATTTAGTTACAAATTGTTTGAGTGATTTCGTTTATTTAAGTTATACTCATTGTAATTAATTTCTCAACGTGAAAATTGATCGGAACAATTTAGAAAGTTGCAACAATTTAGATAACATATACTTTGCGTAGTTTTACCTTACACACATGCAAAGAGTCGCATTACTTTAAGTTGTAAAGTCACAGTTAATCATCATATATTATTATGAACGATCGAAATAGAAAAGATTATTTTACAAACTTGAACATCTGCAATAGTCACTTAATCACTCAAAAAAAAATCCTGTTTTGTAAAAATAATCCTAAGTGCGATTGAGCCTAACTTATAGTTAGCTGTGAAAAATTATATTAAATAATAATTTTTTGTACGAATACGTTTGCAATTAAACTTTTTTTTTACTAAAGTACAATTACAATATCTGTAATCGCTATATTATACATTACACTGAACATAACTGTTGGAAGTTGTCAGAGAAATATTACGACTTGAAGTTGATGAAATTGTGTACGAATCAAAAACTGCGAGTCTATACCGCTCATTGATATACTAGTAGATATAATAATTTAACTGTATTTATAAAGAAAGCGTAGCAGCTTGGAAATATCAGTTGTAATTGGATACATATACGTCATGCGTGTGATTCAAAGTAAAGCAGTAAATCAAATGCAATTAGCTCAACATCTAATATATTCTTAAATACATTATGCAGTAATTCAAAAATAAAATGCATTCAAAAACACTGGCTCGATGATTTTTTCATTTTAATTTTCACTTTTTATTTGAATATTTTATTTGCCCATATTAAATTACACATCCTGGAAAAATACCGATGGAAAAACCTACAAATACGAATATCGATCACTAGATTATCAATTTGTAACGAGAAGATTCCGTTACGTATCATGAGCGTAATAAATAGTCATAATTTGACGTTACCTTTTCCCATCTGAATTTTATTCAATAAGATTAAGATATATTACCCGAATCGAGAAACACTCGCTGCCCTATAAATATGAGTTTCCGTATTTCCCATCCTCATAAAAGTTCGGGATTCCACATCAGCGACACTTAATATTTGCCATGTTCTTTTCCCGATTTGACTTTGCGAGAGTTGCTTTGCTTTGTTTGAGTCTCGGCCAGACTTATTTCTTCACGGTGAGTCAAAAATTTTTGTCGACGGCAAATAATTGCCCTGTGCGTTTGAAGAGTAAGCGACGTAACATATCGTGTTCCAGGAAGCAAACCAGGATGGTTATGATAAATGTTTGTTCTTCAGAACAATTTCTTCTATGCATTTACCATCAAAGTGGGATCCTTTCCTAGGTCCATATCGACAAATCAACGATTCTGAAGTACGTCATTAAAATTACAACCACTTAACATAACATGAAAAACTTTGATGTGATTTTTTTGAAAGCAATTGGAACCCAACGTTTAATCATAAAATTCAATTTAGAGTGTATACTCTGACGTGCTGAACAAACATTCTCGAAACAACATGGGTAAACGAAGTTTATCAACTTTGGCAAAAAATGACGACATGCCGACCACACATTTTCAAGATGGGCCCAACAACAGAGAGAGTGGCGAAGTTTCTCTCAGGTGAGACAAAAAAATTCTTGGCTTTGTTATTACGCACCTAACTTTTTACTATAAACCCAGATTTGATGACGCCGATAAAAGCGGACCGAGCAAGGTATCAAAATATCTTCAGCATGTAAAACGTAGGAGCGACAGTGTCCAGAAAGCCGACGATGAATCATCGAATGTAAAAATTTTTACCGAGGATTACATTTTGTGTAACAATGATAACGATAATAGCTCTCCTACTGAAACGTACGAAAACCTGAAAAACATTAATGATCTGTTGCAACAGGCGGAAGTCTATTGCGACCATAAACAAATTTATAACGATAAAGACAAAATTAATCTGTCCTTTAATTGTGTTATCAAACGGTATCCTAGATACGAAGCGCAGAACGACGATAGATTGGCAGCTTTGAAGGAAAAATTTCAGGACGCAGATTTTCTTTCTCTGGTATTAAACGGGTTGAACAGCGAACAACTGGCGCCGACAACGCAATCGTTTTATCCAAGGGTAGATAAACGATTCATGGGTGAGGCCATTCAGACAATGATAGAATATAAAATTAAAACAAAATGACAGAACTAAGATTTGATTATTTTTATTTTAGGAAGGATTCCGGAAATGGGGCCGAGACTTACTACTCCACCAACCAGAAGACACGGACGCTGAGAAGTACGGCTTCGGCAACAAAATACAAAATCTGTATCACTTTTATAATAATATCGAACGTAGTAGTTATTATACTCGTAATGGATATATCAACTATAAAGAATATGTTAGATATTTGATTGTCCGAATCGTCCAGATTGTATTAATTTTTCACAAAGGTATAATAATAAAAAGTGAAAAATGCAATTTTAATCCAGTCTTTAGTATATTTTTATTTGGAAATCACTTCGTGACCCAGTCATAAAATATTTAAACAATTCAACAATTATAAAATAAAAAACAAATTAAAAATAAAAATCCGTGTTGTAAAATTGAAAATTATCACATTCGAAATAATCCAAATTTGGTGTCAGGAATTGGCGCGTTCATACACGCTGCCAGGCTCAGTCCAACAACAGTTCTTGTATCAGCCGGATCAATAACACCGTCGTCGAATAATCTGTAATAATAAATTTTTCATATTTTTGATTAATCTTTTTTTTCATCGCAGCAAATTTGTTGTCATTGTTTTATGATTTTTTTCTGATACCTTGCACTACAAAAATATGGATGGCCTTCCCTTTCATATTTCTCCAGGATTGGTTTCTTTAACTCAGCTTCTTCTTCCGGCGTCCACTGAAAATTTATATATAAATTATATCTATATTCAAGTTTAACAAACAAATATCCAACTTTAAATGCTTACAGGCTTTCCCTCTCTGATCCTCTGATCTTTTGAGATTTGCACTAAAACACCGGCTGCTTGTTCACCGCCCATAACAGACAATCTTGAATTTGGCCAAGTGTACAAGAACCTTGGGGAGTAAGACCTTCCACACATACCTTAAAGTGAAAAAAAATTAAACTGATAAATAAAATTTATCCCACTCAAGTAATAGCACATTTACAACAAGTACCATAATTTCCGGCTCCATGAGATCCACCAATAAGAACTGTAATTTTTGGTACTTTAGCACAGGCTACTGCAGTTACCATTTTAGCACCATTCTTTGCGATTCCTCCTGCTTCTGCTTCCCTGCCAACTATAAACCCTGAAAATTGGTGCAATCTCAGTGAACAAAAATTGCTGCCATTTTTCAGTCGACGTGTCTGTCGTTTGTGCAAATCTATGCAAATCAAAATTAAAAACACCTGTCGGAGCCAAATTCTTTTTTGTTCCTTTACCTGTAATATTTTGTAAGAAAAGTAGTGGTACTTTCCTTTGTGCGCATAATTGCACGAAATGCGCTCCTTTGAGCGCGCTTTCCGAGAACAAAACACCATTATTCGCAACGATCCCCACAGGATAACCGTGTATTCTCGCAAAGCCCGTCACCAAAGTTTCTCCATATTGAACCTTGAATTCGTGGAATATGGATCCATCGACGATCCTTGCGATAACTTCCCTCACGTCGTATCGTTTCTTCAGATCTTTGCCGACGATTCCGTATATTTCATCGACACAATGTACCGGCGGTTTCACCTCAGAGTCGACGCACACATCCACATTTCTTTTATGATTCAAATTTCTTATAATGTTTCTTGTCAGGTGCAGTGCGTGAGTGTCGTCGAGAGCCAAGTAGTCACTCACACCCGAAACCCTAAAAAATCAAAGTTCAACATTGCACAATTCATTTCTAATTAATTAATTTATTCATTTTTGAAACAAATCATTTTTCGTTTACTTGCAATGTAAATCAGCACCTCCCAATTCTTCAGCAGTGACTTCCTCTCCTGTTGAAGATTTTACTAACGGTGGCCCAGCAAGAAAAATTGTACCTTGATTTTTGACTATTATACTCTCATCCGCCATAGCTGGCACATATGCACCGCCTGAAATACAAACATAAAATAATACGAATGAAAAAAATTGTACAATTAATATTTTTTCGTTTTCAAAATGTCTTTTAATTTATATACCTGCGGTACAACTTCCTAGAACAACAGCAATTTGTGCAATTCCTTCAGCACTCATATGAGCTTGATTATAAAAGCTTCTACCAAAATGGTTCTTATCAGGAAAAACATCGATCTGATAAGGTAAATTAGCACCGCCACTTTCCACCAGGTAAATGCACGGCAATCTATTTTCCATAGCTATTTCTTGAGCTCGCAATTGTTTTTTGCAAGTCATGGGATAATACGTTCCTCCTTTAACAGTTGGATCGTTTGCTATTATCATGCATTGTCTCCTGCAATTTTTGTTTCAGTTAATCTCAAATTTTATTCCAAGCGTCCGAGTCGAAAATATTTTATTGTTGTTTTTGTTTGAGTTTGATTTATCTTAATTACCCATTTACATTTCCGATCCCTGTTATTATTCCAGCTCCGGGAATGTCTTCGCCATACATATCGTACGCAGCAAGATGTGAAAATTCCAAAAAAGGAGAATTTTTATCAAGAAGCACATTGATCCTGTCGCGAACTAAAAGTTTTCCCTTGCTAACGTGCCTTTCTCTGGCTTTTTGCGGCCCTCCTAGAGTTATCTTTTTTACTTTATCTCTAAGATCATCAACGAGTACTTTCATTTGAGCATAATTTTCCTACAAAAATATAAAAAATTGATTTCGAAAAAATGTTGCAGATTTTTGGATAAAATTATTATTACTTATATAAATGAATTTTTGATCTGTATCAAATATTACTGAAAAAATTATGTTTCTTAATCTCCTTCCATTTTTCTAATTTTAGCATACGTGAATTCTTATCGGAATTATAATTCACGATTATGTTTCAATCACGCATATCATATGATTAGAAATCTTTTTTATGTACGACGTGACTAGATTTTCTATAATTTCATTTTCTTCTTCTATTTATATTAGAATGAATAATAAAATAATTTACATACAAATAAAATAATTTTAATAATTGTTTGTTGAAAATCTGCAATTTGTAGAAAACTGAAGTGTCTATTAAAAAGAGAATGTTTAATTTTATCCAATATAAAATGTAAGCAAAATCACGTCATGTATTTTTAATCGATACGACGTAAACTTCTTACTTCGTAAATCGGTGAACTCTTATCTGGTGTAGTCCCGATAACTAATGCATCTTGGTGAAAACACCTTGAAACATACCGAGGGAAATTGCCCAAAAACTTGTAATGTCGCAACATGTTCGAGTTTTTGAATTTTTGAATTCACAAATCGCAACGTCCAATCAAAAAACACCGGTACAAAAATCAAAATTAAACTACAGAATTGTCAGCAACGCATGCTCATTGAATATTCCTGTATCGCCACTAATCGAGAACTCGCTAAACTACAACGAAAACTGTAATTGTAAATTACAATAACAGTCGGTAAAAGTAGTACAAAATGACTAAAAGTAAAAAAATGTTTTCGTTCTCATACAAATCAAAATTTTGATCTTCGAATATTCAATTTTGATCAAAATTAGGTCAGATATAATATTCCAAAAACAAATTTTTTTACCATAAAATTTTTTTTCAAACTTTGCTTTTGAAAAAGATGAAAAAAAAATCATCAAATTGAGATATTTTTCGGGAAGATCTTAATTTTCTGATTTTTAAGTTACAAAAAAATTAAACTAGAAGATTTTAAAAAACTTACATCCTTGTCTGGCAAGTTGATAAAGTAAAATGTTGCCGCTTCTTAGTGTCCCACATTTGTGGTGGTCCCAGAGATGGCAGCATGATCGGATAGGTAAAAGTCATCACTTAACATAGACAACTTGTTTATATGCGTGATGTATACTCTACACACAGATGATTCACTCCTAATATGAGCGTTGGGAAGTGCGGTCAAAATTTTACGGTTTAAAAACGGAGCCGAGCTGATAAAATTTGATAGTGATAGACGCGTGTTCATCACACCTGTTTGGGTTCAATAAATTTTCGTCGCAAAGTGCAATAACTTGTTCATCATGCCGAACTTTAGGGAATTATCGCACCTTAAGCTCAAGGTAAATAAGAACGCATTCTTCTATAGCTCAAATTTCATGTTCTACGTGTGTTACGACATCGATTTTCATTGCACTTTATCTGAATGAACGAAAATTTGCTAATACATATAATTTAACTAGTCAGAGATTATTGTTGCATTATCATCAGTGTGGGACGGAGTGAAGTAATCTCCAAGAACTTAAAAGAGAGACAAACAATTTTTTACAACTGCGCAAGCTGCTTAAAAAATTATGCCATATTAAGACATTCGCTCTTGGAGCAAAGTTTGTAATCGTTGCACGCAGTTGCAATTTCACGTTTTATTCTCCAGAAAGATGGAATTTATAGGAGAATTTCATTTTTGGTAAAAAGTAACAGTTTTTTTCAGTCAACTGTTTATTGACCTCTCATGTTCTAGAAATCAGAGAAATTTTGACAGTTACGGTATCGAATAAGAGAAGGGAAAACTCCGTTTAAGATAAAGTTCTGTTATGTCCACGAAGACGTGTCTAGTTTTTATGCTGTATCGAATATCCTATGAATATTTATCGTGCTATCGTTTTTAAGTTAATTTACAAAACGATAAAAATCTTTTTGCCAAGGACTTGTTGGCCACTCATTATTGTTATATTTTTATATACAGTATCTTTTAATTTTCAGTTTACTCGAGAGTTTACTGAAACTTTTTAACATGCTATTTAACATTTGTCATGACACGACAGTTAAACAATACCTTTAACAATTGAGACATTAGAAATAAATTACGATTTGATATATTAATAATAATTGACGAATCTATAAAATTTTTTGAAAAAAAATAAATACTTGGCCTCAATATGTTTAATCGAAGATTAATATTATAATTAATAAAAAATTATTTTAGGCAGATTGAACAATAAAAAATTATTTATTTACATATAAATAAAAAAACAAGCTTTTTGGAGAATGAGAGAAATGTTACTGTTCATTACTTTTAAGTTTTTTTTTCTTAAAAAAAGAAAGTACTAATCAACCGAAAGAAAATTTTGAATTTTACAATTTCACTTTCCGTTCCACTCATGTGATTCTGGAACTGACAATCAGGTTGATGAACGTCAGGAGATATTGAAATCCCCATCAAGTTAATTCTTTGTGTTGATGTTTGAAAATAAATACAGATAAAAATGACTTAATCTAAGAGAATTAACCATCAATTAAGTGTAATCGTTTTCTTGAAATGCGAGTTGAAATGTATTCACGCTCCTGACTCATCGCAAGTTTTGTTTAATGTAATTACTCAAAATTCACAAACTTGACAATTCAATTAGACAGTCTTTCTACTATTAATAATTAATACTAGTTTACAAATCATTTAACAATTACAAAACAAGCACAAATTATAAAATAGTGTGCGAAATTTCTTATAATTGAATTTTAGCTGTGTGGATAAACAGTCATTCTGAACGACTGCTGTTGTATGACAACTAACCGCACCTTAACTGATTTATTCTAATGTACAATTGTGTAACCGTACTATGTACAACAATTAAATTTACAAATCAGTTACTTAATGTTTGATTTATTTCAACTTCTTCAAGAAATCAAGTTTATCTGAATCATCTGAAACAAATTACCTAACAAATGTCAAAAAAACTTTCTTTTCGACATTTTAATTTAATTTTCCAGCAAACCATTAATTAATATCGATAATAATTCTTCACCTTTGTCGTCTCTCAGATTCAAAAAATTATGAAGATATCGAAATCCGATCTGAGTTTTGCTGAGGTAGATGTAATATTATCTCGGAATACTCTTTTTACAAAGATGCCTTACAGACAGGATGTTTAAAAAAAGTGTACCCATCCACAAAAAAATATCGACTCAATATCTTTACGCAAAAAGAAAAACCTAATTGCACACATATAACGTTTCATTGCGAAGATGGATTATATGCAATGATAAAGCGCTGTCTCAATCCAGTCAGAAGACATTTGATACGTAGATAAACAATGTTTTCTTCACTGTGCAAAACTATCCACGCACTAATTATTTCCACATGAAAATTATTATAAGGAAATCAGATAATCATCTAATTTTTTTTCATCTGAATGAGTTCTATAATCATATGCCCCAAGTTTCGTGCACTACATTTAATAAATCAATATCGTAATAATTTTAAAACAATTTCTAATTTTGTCTTATTCTTTTCAGCTCATTTTTGTTGTTCATTTCATCCTAGTTGTGCTGTACGTATCAACAATTCTATAAAACAAATAGTTTCATTGAACATTTCATGAAAAATAGCAGTGATTAACCGATGACATTTTTAATTTCAGATCTGCGCTAGGAAGTTGGTGTCCAAATGTAGTTATCATGTACAATTTGTTATTCTTCGCGAGTCTTATGTGGGCAATCCACAATCAGGAATCAGATGAGCCTATACAATTCGTAAGTCTTATTTTAAACAAGTGCCATTTTATATACATTTAAACTTGAATATTTTATTAAAAATGTTATATTTTTAGGCGCTTTTCATCAACGTACTGGCCATTGTTTTCGACGTGATTGTACTCTGTAGTTTCTTCTATGACAACGGTAAGAAAAAAATAATTACCATCTAGTCGCGAAGGTCTAACAATTAATAATTAGCCGAACAATCAGTAGAAAGATGTAGAAAAGTAATTTCTAACATCAATATAGATTTCTATTTTTTTTATTGGATTAATTGTTTTCATTTGGACCAACTTCTTTCCAATGATATATAGATTATTTCATGAAAGCATAAATTTCCTTTTATGGATAATTTGCAATCAGTTAATTTTTCCTTCTTAAGCAATTATCTTTGATACATATTTTCTGAGTTTAAAAGGGAATGGATTGAAAAATAACACGTAAAAGTCAACTTGATACAAATTCTTTTATCATTCTGTTCTTTTTCTATTTGTCTATCCACTTTTATCTTTTGATTTTTGGTGCAAATTTACTATACTATGTAGATTCCTGTATCGTAGTGCCCCTGTAATGTAGCAATTGGAAATACTAATTTTTCAGGACTCTTAGCAAGGTTCGCCATAGCGTTCATGGCTATCAATTTGGTTCTTCGCGCCATCAGCAGTTGGGTCATTCTGAAAATAGGACAAGACAGGAAAGGAACCTTGTCGTCCGCGATCCCAGCAAGTACGACATGTAATAATATTTTTACAAACACTTACACTTATACATGATTCAAACACAAACATACAATAGTCTATAAAACAGACATTTTTTAATTTAAGTATCATCCAACTGACTTCAATAGATTAAGAAAAACAAATTTGTTAGACGTAACATCAATAGTAAGTTAAAAGAATGATTTTCTGAAACTTCAGATTTTATACAGTTTGTTGATTAGAAGCTAATTTAGTACTGCATCAATTATTTTAACTTTTTTGTTGATTTGTTATTTTGGTATCATTTTGTTTTCGAACTAATGTTTTATGTTAATAATACTTTTTTCTAGATGGCGGCGCTTGAATAGCGGAGTATGAATTTTACTCAATTGATTGCTTCTAAGTATGTATACAAAATTGAAAAAGCCAGCTTCCAACCATTTAATGTTAATCAAATTAATTATAGTTAACTTTCTCCGACTTGCAATTATTTTAACACATTACATAAGTTTTTCAATAACATCAATCAAGTTCAATCCTGGGTCGGCGACTGATAAATCCTCATGTCTTCAGTTCACGTGGGAGTGGCGCTTGTGGCAAGCTTCATACAATACCATAAACTAACCATAATTTAACTAATGTGTGTATATATGTATATATGTGTACATAAGGTATAAATAATTTATCATTATATGCCAAAATCATACGAGAGGAAGCAGCGGGCCATTTAATATTCACAGCACTTCTCATGTGGTAACGGGATACTAAAAATAGTTACATGTTTAATCCTCGATTTTAATTCTCATTAAAAAATGATCAGAAATTTTATGAATAAAAAGTTGTGACAATTGTAAAACAAGTCTCTACTAAACGTGAATGATGCATGATAAAGAGCTACTAAATAAAATGGCATTTAGTGGATTTAAATATGCTACGATAAAAATAAATATCATTCGAATAACATTCTGTGTCAAATGTGAAATATAACACGTAATGCTACAAATATTTCACTGATCGAAGAAGCTTAGATAACGTATATCAGATGTAAGTCAAATTTACACATTTTTATTGACATATATTTCTGCTTATTTCATTGAAAAATGTTTAAACAACACGTATGTTCTACGTGTTATGCCTGTGTACTCTGATTGCATTCATGATTGGTAAAAAATGCTTTAATTTTTGAAATTGTAATTGAAAATCTGAATTTTCATACGTAATTTGAATTTTTTTATGAAGCAAATTATTATTAATCAATCGTAGTCATTTTTATAAGCTACTATGAAGTGTTGAGTACCTAGGATGATGTTGATTGATAAGATAAATCAAATTTACAATTTTGCAAATTCTGTCTACTGTCACAAGTTGTCTTTTGCATCAATTGGATTGAAGGTTTGTGATATGAAAATGAGATGAATACGCAACCGTGAACATATCAGAAGCAATCAAGTGGTCTTTGAGAAGATCATTACGATTGAAATTTGATTTCTTTTTTGATTCATTGCAGTTTAATATTTACAATGTGATTATACAAGTTTTTTTTTTCATAAAAATCATCTTCACAAATGAAACTAATCAACTACATTTCAGAATATCACACCTGGCACCAAGACATTCAAGACATTCATCTCACTTTTCCTCTAGCAGTTAAAAACTATAACATCGCTCTTTAATTTAATCTCTTTGATGTTTGGATCGCCAGTCGCATTTTTGTTTTTTACATGAAATTTCAGAAAAAATGTTATTTATTTCCATGAATTAATTTATATGTACTTTATATTTAAATTGCGACTAAAAAAGATTGAAAATTTTAATCATCACAAAAAATTATTTTTATTTTGATTCAATTTCAGTGGTTAATTGACTCATCAATTGTTTTGACATTCAAATAAAAAACATCTGTATACTGCGTGTATAGTTTCCATTAACACTCGCATTCCTCTAAATTGGATGAACCTAACAATCTGTTTATATTTCAGCTTTTGGGCGCGATGATTATGAAGATATATCACATCCTGTTCCACAGACATCTGACTTCGCCAGAATCTAATTCGCTGAATTCCAACCGCGAACCGCAATATATGTGCCGAAATCTGCAAAACTTACTTATAAAACAACAGAACAACTTAAATCCTAACTTTGAAACAATAAGTTTTAATTGTACGTTAATTTATAATTTACTTAAATCCGAGACATTCGAATGGTCACATAAATTATTAACTCTGGTTGTTTTTTGATAATTGTAATTTTGTTGTTGTTTAGAGGTTTAATAATATAATTATTATTTATTTAAAAGTCATAAAAATATGATAGTAAAACTTCATTATATATAGTCAGTATTTTATATGTTTTAACTGTAACTTTTATTGTATCTTGAATCAACACTTTAAAAATCTAAGGTACACTCAAACTAATTTTTCAACACTTAACAATTTCACAATTTTGATTAGCATACAAAATACATAACATACAAGTATACATACACAGGCATGTACACACTTATGAACATATACACACACGGACAAATACACATATATAAACACACATTACACTATACATTATACAAAATACGTTTTTACAATTTGATAGATACAGATGGTTCATAAGATTTTTATATTGTTAACTGTTTTATACTGTTTTAATAAAAATATATTTGAATAAAGTAATAATCGAACGTGTAAAGGAAATTATCTCAAATAGAATGTGAAACAATATCACTAACATTTCATTTGCTACTATCAAAAAGTAAATTTTATTTCATCTAAATGTTCTTTTATAACAACAATATTGACTGTAATTTTTTTGTACGTAGAAACATTATTCTCTACACTCTAATGTGCCTTGTAAGATTAATTAGAGAATAGTGAGAAATTTGAGACAAGTTTTCCTAATAATTTGATTTGAATCTGTCAGATATTTCTTGTTTCTACATTTCTAAGTTGTGAGTGGGCGTATACGATTTGTAATTTTTTACGGATATTTTTCAATTAAAAGTAAAACATGATCTGATCAAATATAATATTTTACAACAAACCTATACGAAAATCGTGTACAGAGTATTCGTATATTCGAATAAAATTATGTACAATACGAATTATCATTTATACTGTAATGTTAGGAATACAAATCTATTGCATATTGTTTTACAAAATCTTCATCGACGACCGATTTCAGAGTAAAGAATAGTCAGTTAGAAAACTTGTAACATCTTTGCCAAGTTGTGACAGTACAATAAAATTGTCAAAAGTTATAGAAACCGATCTATACTCGCACTCTTAACAAACATAATTTTGCGATCGATTTAGTCGACGACTTAAACACCGTTTTTTACTTAAGCATTGATATATCTATTACATACCTTGTAGCAAGAGAGACATCGCGCCGTATTTTGGATTCAAATCAGTTTTGGCTGATGACCCCGCGTCCGCATTGATAATATTTTTGATCGATATTCGATTCCAAAGACTAACATAACAATAATATATTATGTAATTAAGGCAATTTCTCAAATAAACCACTGTTACTTCAAAAGTCATCCACTTCTATCATCCAACCCAATACAGAAATACTAATTCGTGCATTTCTTAGGTAATTTATTAGTAACAAAAAACGCACTGTACAAGATATATCATACGACATTGTAAAAAAACGACAGATAAGATTTGTTCAACATGAAGGGTAAAATTATTTATCAAAACATCAGCTAACTTAAGATGAAAATACAAATTTGAACATACTTATAAATTACATTTGAATGAATCATATTGAGACGTAAATACTAGCTGCGCAAGAAAATGATATCGACGATAGAAAATGATGAAGTTTTGTCATGCTGGATGTTCTGTGACTGTTGATGAGAGATATGACGTAACACGTACGCCTACTATGGGAGGCGTCATCGATCCCGTTAATCGTGTTCCCTTATTTGCCAATTTTGCGGTGCAACGAGTCCCAACTACTGGTATAATCAATCTTCAAGTGTCCGTAAGTGTTCAAATCATGATGAGCCGTCGGTGCCGCATTTGAATATCGCCTATCCTGTTGTCTCGAGTTTCTCGAGTACAAAGGAGTTTCGTGGTAATGGTAATCTTCATCGATGACTCCGTGATAGTGACACTCCTCCCTAATAAGCAGAGCCAAAAATATTATAATTTCTTATTTTGTGAGCACCAGACTAATAAAACTGTCAGATCATAAGTTATTGATCAGTTTTACCTTCGGTAGTTCCACGATCGTTGAACCTTTTTTCTCCTCCTGAGCTTGTCATTCGTTCTGTATATGTCGAATGCCTCGGAGTGACGCATCTCTGCAAAAAGAAAAAAAAACGACATCACAGTAACAGGCTTTTAAATCTTTAAATATTCTTTGATGGATAAAATTTCGTTTCTTTTTATTCTTCTTTATTTTTTTTATAAGCAATTTGTAAGCAATTGAGTATTCATTTACAATGTAGAACTTTTTTTTTCAATAATGCAGACCGGGAAGATGAGAAATTGAGATCCTATTTAAAATTAATGAACTATAAAAATTCAACTAGATTTTACTCGAATAAACTTCGGTCGTTGATTCGGTTAAGTGTTTCCCGCATCGTATGCAAAAGTTGCACTTTCCTATCCTCTGGTATATCTATCAGAATTCAAGCAAACGCACGTGACCGAAGGGCCTAATGAATTTCCTCCTGTATATGTTTAACTTTCATTTCCTAATTGGACCAGGTGCACGGCAGGAATTCACTATTAATCTATTACGTGATTAATTATGGGCATGGGCACGCACATGAACGTATACCTTTTTTGACAAACCGTTTCTGCGAACCAATTGTCACTAAAATGGTATGTAAAAAAATGAGAAAAAAAATCTTTAACCAGCGGTTGTTGGATTGTCGGCTTTTTTCAGTCACCTGTTGTTTGAGAAAGAAAAATAAAAAACCGTCAATAAAGTTGTTTTCGGCTAATGGTCTTTTTATTGCAGGAAATGCGATTTGGAAACCCACAGACGCATCCGCGATGCACATTGCATAATCTCAAGACATAATAATTCAAGTGAAGAATAAGAAATAGAAGAGAAGAATTGAAAATGAAAACGTTAGATATTCACTCCGATTGATTGATCGTTCCTAAAATGATTATTAATCGTTACGAAAAAAATGATGATTGTAGTGCACCGCGGAAGAAACGAAAACAAGTCAAATGGAATAATAGCGGAGAAATTAAGTTTCTAATGCTGGTTTTGGTTTTTGGATTTGAATTGATAATGTCTGTAAATGATAATGGTCTGAGAAAAAAAATCGGTTAGAACGTTATAAAAAAGTTGGTGTTTGCATTGATTTAATCGATTTTTTATTGGTGGATTAGCATTTTATGCGTTTTCCTAATGGACAGTAGAAAATCGGCTGTGATTGAGCATTTTCATCCAATTTCAGCGAAACTATTAGCAAAACTAACGAAGCACAGACAATGTTATTACTGTCTGAATTGTGAAGTAGCCAGTAGCATCAAAGTCTGGTGATATTATTTTGAGCCATTACTTTTTTACCTCTTATTCAACCTGCTCAAATTGTTTGACTATGTTGTCGCAATTTTCCAGCAGGCTTTTGTAAGCGAAATCTTCACAGTTTTTTTTCTTTCTTGCTTGTTTTGAATTCATTATTATTCATTTTTTTCTACTACCCGCGAAGTTCACCAAAATCAATTACGTTAGTTAATTTTTGCACGCTGTCGATTTTATACTTTCAAGTAATTACAAAATATAAGGGGGTTTGCGTAATGAGATATGTTAATATTCGCGAAAAGAAATTTCTCACTTATTACTGTAATAACCACCTTTGAATTCCCATTATCTGCAGACAAATAGTTACATTTCAGTTAAATCACTTCCTAATAATTCGTACTTCGTTTGACTGTATATATAATAACCACGACACCGAACAATTACTGTGTTACGATATTAATTTGTATTATTCTTGCACTGCCTTTTTCATGTCCAATCACTCTATGAAATGAGTGAAAAATTGTGGGAGAAAATTATATTGTATGACAAAACCAGACTGGTCAGTTTTGCAAATATAAATGGAAATGACATGATTTAAAATTGGATCAAATTGACCCGAACGTAAAACTAGTATAAATAATCAAAGATGATTGATAACAATTTGTATTGCAAAAGTTATATAATATGCTGCAAACGACAATCTTTCACTAATGTTTTGTTTTGTAAATGTTGCATATTTTCATACCAAAATGTCATGGAAGATTAATGATAAACAATTTATCTTCTCGTTGATGAAAATCTAATAAACATTAAATGAATATGAAAAAAAAAGAATTAATTTTTTCTCATGCTTGATAAATAATTTTAACCTGAGCACAAAAACATTATTTTCACTCATAACTTCTTAATCATATATAAAAACCTATGAATCACACACCCCTTAGATTTCTTTTGCTGTGTCCAAAAAAAAAGAAAGCTACAAAGAATAATATAATTTATACGAACTGAACTACTCGTATATATAGGTGGGAGCAGAAACAACGCTAGATTAGATAAGACTTATTGCAATATAAAGCTGGGAAAATCGTGATTCCCTTATGAATTTAGACTCTCTTAAAAACGTCTCGTGCAAATCGTCAAGTGCATTGAATAATCGCAATATGTCGATCAATAATTCAAATTGTTGATAGATGTTTGTGTTTTGTGTGCTAAACGTGTCCTTAATTGCGCGCAACCGATTCGCATCAGCCACATGTCTTTCCCAACCACACGCCACGTGGGGAGAAACTAACCGTGCGGAATTATGTAACTCCAAATCGGTCACATCGCTCTTGTCTGCGAAGCTGCAACGGTCGATCTCGCAGTGATTCATTTAATTTAATTTGTTTACAATGTAAAGCAATAATCAAGATTAGTAAAATGTTTACATGAGAAATATGTTATTGAATTGACCTGGTACAAAATCGCTCTCGGAAAATCATTAAGTTAAACATTAAAATAAATACAATTAAAAACAATCCAACCGAATGAAAGAATATTATTGAATGTGATAAAGATTAAAAATAATTTTGTGTAAATAAAACATAATGGATTAAGATAACGAGAGATGAATCATGTGTTTGAAATTGATATAAAAATTCTCATGTTTGGTTGCAGAACAAATTTAACACACATTTTTGTTACGTGAACTTGATATGTGTTTCGCATAGCATTTGCACATAAAAGCAGATTATGCTGATTATAGATTAACACATGAATGCCTCGTGAAGAGCATTAACCGTACGACAAAAAGTAATGTAGATCAGGGTGAATATGGAAACAGAGGCGTGAATCTGAATGCACCTCCGTCGCAAATATGCATAAACGCACGATCGCTGGCGACGCAAGATAATAATTTGCGCACTTTCATGCCAGATAAATGCCAATACCTTTACGAGAGACGCTAGCGTAACTAGCGAAATTACAACCAACCGCCACATACTCTAGCAATGTTTTTCATGTCACGTACAGATGAAATATTTGAAAACAACATAATTAGCATTGATTCATTTTCAGTTTTTTCGCGAGGAGAAACTCTTTCGGATCTTTATGTCTCAAGGTAAACTTGTTCAGGAAGATTTTCTTAAGAATTTCTTGTTTACTCAAATTTCGATCGTTTTCCATTTTCGTCAATTCAATCAATCATTTTTATTTTTTGCAAAACGAGTTTTCTAAAAACGAAAAAAAAATCCACAATAATTGACATGAAAAAAATATTTTTATTCCTATAATAAAGTGTTTAACAAACATTCAAATAAGAAAAGTGTGATGACACATGACCTACATTTCGATTTCTATAAATTTAATAGCAACTTTTACTCGAACAGAGATAGTTCGCGTGAGCCGCTTTATGAAAATGAGTCTTCGGATTGTTGCAAGCGAAAAAGGCCGATGATTTAATTGTGGATGGTATTTTTAAGCTCAATGGCTCAATTATGTAATGCGATTTTGCACAACAACGTCTAAATTTAGCCTAAAGAAAAATTCATTTCGTGATGATAACCACACGCGTTTTACGTAAAAATTTATCCTGAACAATTTTATTTAGAGAAAAAAAATTGGTTTTCTAGATTTTCTATAAAAATGTCCAACTGACGCATTTCATAATGCACGATCTGACAAAACGTTTATTCACTTTTACTCAAAACGACAGAAGTGATAATGACGTTTGACACGCGACATTTAAATTGAAACGGAAAAGCGTAAAATCGCGCTGCGCCAAACTTACACGGTAAACAAATCTGATGAATCTCATGTTTGTTCAGAGGACAATTTCTAAATTACATTTTCCTGCCATTCAGCTGTCCGCGGTGTTCTATGACCAATTTCATCCCGGACATATGTATGAACACACTAATATGGCTTTTCTCAAAAGGCTGGAAAAACTTTTACCATTTATTTTCGCCAGGACGTCAAATCTAACACGTTTTAGTTTCCCGCTGAAATCACATGTTGATACGTTTATTTTCGAATTGTTCACGTTCAATTTCGCTGTCGAAGTAGACCGCGAAAATGAGTTCGAGCAAAAGTGTTACTCTAACACCCAAGTTGTCGTGCAGGGCATGAATTACACCCAGGAAAATATAATTAATTATACGAGCGTGTTATTCAAATGAATGCGATTTTATCACAATTGTCTTTTTCACTTCTATTTTAAATTCAGTTTTCGATTTCAAACGGCCAATCAAGATAAAAAGTAGAGAAAATCGTATCGAATCATGAAAAATATAACGAATCGTGAAAATCTTCCCGTCAATAATCATAAAAACGAATCATAAAATTTTATTTCATGACTTGATTTTGTTATCATACATTTTCTTTTTTATAGCATTTTATTATATGAACATTTTTATCTTTTGTAATATTATTTTTGATTTACAATTCTTCTTCCTCTCAAGGAGAACAATCTAATAAATTCTAACTATAACATTTCTACGTCGAAAACCACTCCGTTTCGTAACAACCGGGCGTCTAATCTTCATAAAAAAATAACTTTGCCAAATTGAAATTCCCATTGAGTCAGCTGTGCGATATTCGGTTTCATCGAGGAATGTCAACACTTTCACGACATCGTGATTGGATACGACATTGAAATGCAAATCAGTTTGATAAATATATTTGAAACATGAAAAAAAGACGACCGAGGAATAAAAATATTTGTGTATTAGACTGAGTCGGGTTTTGTGATTGCGAATATCTAACTTCTCACAGATCGCAATTGCGTAACGCACCCTCTCAGCTTCCAAGAACCAGATTTTGTATTTAGGACGACAACTTTTTGTAGCCTCATGAAAAGTCGTCGCAGTGAAAGGACTATACGTCTAAAATCAAAAAAAATTTCTTGTTAATGATTTGAAACAGTTTTCTCAAAATAATAATAATAAGTTTGAAAAAAAATGTAATGAAAAAATAATATTGATATTGATTAATGATTACACGATTTCTATCCGAAAGTTTTTGTTGTATTTTTTGAAAAACATAATGGGTGTTATAATCGAGATCTTTTTCGCATCAAGCCGAATTCAGAATTTCACCGCTTCTCTCACGTGAGAGAGCGTTTTAATGATTCAGCCTTATAAGCGAGTACTTGGTAGTAACCTTGCCGCGTAAAAACCGTGATTCAAATAGCAAGATCTGGAGAAGGCGCTGTGGGAGTAAAGCATTGGGAAACCGTGTCGTGTGTGTTTTTCACGAGACAAGAGCAGCGTGCCGGTTGCCAACGGTCGGATGTCCGGTTGCAGTATAAGTTTACGTGTCGAATTATCAAATTAGAAATCAAACCGTCATGCGTTTTTCAACACTTTTTAACTCTTGTTATTCATCTGAGATTGAACTATCACTAAAAGCTTCAACAATTTTCTCCGCGGGGAAAAAACTGAGGAAAAAAAGTAAAAATGTTTATCATTACGATTAATTGGTCGTTTCCAATTCAATTACAGTTTCATTAAATATTTTATCTGGTTAAGGTTTTTTGTGATGGCTTTGATGTCGTAAATTATTCGAATTTTTAAAGTGCAATTTAAATATAAAATCTTGGCTGTCAAATTAGCATCATATGGCGAACTCATATTTCGTGAGTGATGTAACCCAAATCGTTATATTATCTCAGTTATTACATTGACTGCAGTTTTACATACAATACAAGTAATTTAGACTTGAGAAACGATCATTTAAATTTTTGTTCCAGACAGGTTTTTTGCATGGTAATTTTATAAAATTATTTTGATGTAATTTATAAATAAAGTGTACATCTTATAATAGTATTCTACAAAAAAGAAGACAAACATAAATTTGTCTAATTTTGCATGGTCTATGAAAACACTCTGCTGAGAAAGTCGGTTGGATCAAACAAAAATTGATTACCTAACAGAAACGTCTACCGGAGTTAAACAAGATTAATTATTTTTTTGTTACTCAATTTTCATGTCGAACTGAAAACTGATCAGTTGATCGTATTTCATTTTTCAATCAAAAGGATCATTTAAAAATCAGCTTTCAAAGAAATTTTTAAAATCAAATCTATATACTTGTTCTCATTAATTAGTGTTCGATACAATTAATCTTACATAAGGTTTCCATCATTTTTCGTTGACTTCCTTATTGGCATTATTAGTTCATTTTATTTCAACATTTTTGTCACGGAAACAGGAAATTAATTTAAATTTTATGCCGCCGTATAACTCAGAACTGAAAATTTAATGACAAACTGTTTCTTATGATAAACAAAAACTAAGATGTATAAATTTTTAATTAGTAATTTTATCTGGCAAAAAAGGCATAACACTCGATCAAACAATATAGAGTTGCAAAATCTTGCATAATAAATGCATATAATAATGATAAAACTTTTATAAGTATAAAAGAAATGCCCATAATATTTTAATAACATTCCGTTTGGAATTTGCAAATGATTTCAGTCGCAAGGAAAAGAAAGTTTCGACGTATGCCCGCATAAAAAACCAACAAATATAACGAAGTATGAACATTTGTCTTCTCGCCAATATGTTTATGACTTTTTCAATCATTAATTTCCGTTTCTTATTATTTCGATTAAGCTACTAGAACTAACAAACTTTCTCACAGGGGAAAAATCCTGCAAACCACGAAGGTCGGAAATTGACACCGTGTGCGGCCTGCTTGTTATAAGTTTTGCTCAATTATAAATCCTACTTAAGAATGTCGGAAATAAAACTACCACGGTTCATCAATCTCGCGACCACTTTCAGTGATGCGATCATGGTTCGGTCCTACTTTCACGAAATCTCAGATTAGGGAACAAAGAATTGAATTTACCATCGTTTACAAATAAGCCCTGACAGCAAACTTATATGATACGAAAATGGAATAATTTATCAAAATGTAAATGAAGAAAAAAAAGCAAAGATAAGTGACGATACTTTGTTCGATCTTAATGACGCTTGGAAACGTAATGTTACATAAAACGAGATGAAAATTGGTAGTGAAAATGGATAATCGCTATAATTTTGTGAAAAACTAGATTAGTCTATCAGAGTGAAAGTCAACAAATAGATATCAATTTTTTTCCATCAACTTTTTTATCCATTAATCTATGGGTGTATAATTATGTATCAATTAAAAGTTTCGCTTCATTAATGATGTCGATTTATCGAAACGCCAATTTCATCTTCCAATTGTCTTTCAATTATATTTTAACTCTCGTACCAATTATATACTCATCGAGACAAATCCTCGCATTTGCAGAGATTTTAATTAATTCACTTATCGTTAATACAAGTATTCTTATCAAATAAATCTTACCATTTTTTTTACATGAGCTTTTATGGTGATTTGAATTAACTAACATTAATTAATCTTACCAGATAAGGGAGCGTAAATTGAAAGCGCAGTAGTGTAGTGCGATACGTTGTCTTCGTAAATTGGCTGCGGTCTATAATAACTGTGAGCAATCGATTTCTGTACACCAAAATATAATGATTCTACCGATGCGGGTGCATCGTATCCTGGCTCCCTCGCCGACGGGGAATACCTGAAAAATGTGAATCAATCATTCTTTTACAAAATCTTCAATTTTCACTCCTGTCTGGAATAAAAAATGTTCCTATTCAAAACCATCAAACTTATGACACAATACATGATAATTTTTTTTTCTGTTCACCATACCTTTTTAAGTCAATCAAAATTTTTCTGATTTCGCATGACAAACATGAAACTCAAGACTATTTCACAAACCATTTTACTTTTTTTTCCAAACAAGAGTTTATTTTTTAACTGAAATATTAATGTTACGAAATAAGAATGTCAAGTAATTTTTTTTTCACGTTGCTGATTACATTCATTGACACTTCAAACGCGAACTTCAAATTAAAAAATCAAAAACAACGTAAAATTTAAAATTAGTCCTTCATCTTTGAACCGAAAACATAGTTCTTTCTTGGTAAAACATGAGATTCCATTTCAGTTTTACATTTCATTAATTTTAATGGCCAAAAATTGTTCTCTTAATTCGTACCAAGTATTGCATAATTGAATATGTAATAAATAACATAAACTCTATTATGTTTGAACTCGTAACTCGGTATTCATTATACAACGATTTAGATCAATATCTCATAATTGAATTGAAAATTTTACTTGAACAACTACCCACCCTTGTAATGACTAAGAATGAAAACAAAAGTTACGAATCTTCTACTTAATTTATTTTCTATCTAATTTTGACTGAAATCTCTCATATAATTGCAAAGGAAAATTGTATTCCGTCTGTATAACAATTGAAACAATAAAATTTCATTTGCAAAATGCTCCCTCAAAGTGAAAACTAATTGAAATTTTGTTATATAAACCGCAACGTTTTTAATGGCACAGTAAAAATTTTCCCAAACAGTTCCCAAAGAATGGGAAACATCTGATAAGGTGGCAACGATCGTAATACCAATAATCTGGTTCCGTTTGCGCCCGAGTCTGAGAAAGTCTACTGTAAGCGCCAGCACACGAACGCGCCCGCTGATAAATCGGGGCGACTACACTGTGTTTCCTCAGGTAAACGTAATTCTCCAGGTCCCAAGGATCCACATAGTGACGATTCGCAGAGAGTCCTTCTCCGGAACTGTCGGCGGAAGACCGCTGGGAATCCAGCGAGTTCCAGTAGATCGACGAAGCCGCCGGCATCTCGTTTTATTCTATCGCACAAAACTCAAAATCACAGCACAAGTCCAAACGAAAAAAAAAAGTTCAAATTTGTTTTGCAAAAAAACACCGCATTAAAAAAATTGCACTCAAAATTTTGAAAAAAAAACTTGAACAAACCGACGAGAATTTTCTGGATCTTACTGACCTTTTATTAGTCATACAATTTAATTAAATAAGAGTATAACAAAAAGTTGTGTCATGTTATCGTATCGCTTGTCGCGTTTAGCGCGCATCATCACACAGCGCGCGCCGTGGTCGGTCCACGTTTGAGCCTCTCTCTTTGATGAAAAGAGAGTTTCACACCTGAGCATCGTCCCCACTATCTGTGAGCTCTGAGGAAAAGGCACGTGTGTTTGCGCTAGCACGAGCCATTATTTTTTTTTCTTTTTGAGCCCACTGAATGATCTGTCGTTACGATTTTTCGCTACAAAATGGGGACGCAATAGTACAGTTAATAACGGATACAAATTAAAAATAGCGGCAGTTGAAAAAAAAAATCACCGAGACCTTGAATTGCAAAACGTTACTTTTTAATTCACCACGCGCACACGATTATGTTAGAAATTCATATGCGTGCAGATTTGGGCAATTGTTTCGCAAATGAGTGTGTGTCTTCGGATGATTTTCAATGCGACGAATTTATGATGGATGCACGCCGGAATATTTGTTTAACGCGTTACACAATTCCGTACAAAGGATCGTCGATTTTCGGTGCAATATAAAAACGCAACAATGGACATTTAAAATATGAGAGGTGAAAAGAAACATTACAAATTCGATCCGCACAGTTCGATCTGAAAAATGGTACATGACGGTGATCGAAATGTATAACTTGTACACGAGAATGTAAAATGACGTTGAAAATAATACATTGCAAGACACACATTTACTGGGACGATGATACGTAAATTAAAAACAAACGCGGGGTGTGTTTATGGGAAAGGTCGAGTCGAAAAGGTAAAGGATACTACGTTTATACGAATACTTGAAGCCTTTCCCTTTTCATTCTGCTCTCTGTGCATGACCTTACAGGGGCCGCGGAATTATTAGATGTAATAACACAGGACGAGCTCCAGTTTCCTCCGGTTGTTTTCATCACGATAAGAGATTTTAGAAGAAAGTTCTCTTTAATATCGTTTCAGGCAAAACGAAAAGAGATGTAATAATGGGATTGGGTGAATCGAGCCGCTTCGTGCTTTACAATGTTACTTCGCATAGAATTTAGATGCACCTCCGAGAGATCTCGCAAGGTATCGGCCGGTGAAAGATAATAATCCGCTGCAGCCCGGCTGATTGATGAAGGATGAAATTACACTTTTATTGGATTGAAATAATATTATGTTCGCTTTTGTATCAACATTTTTTCATCGGGGATTGTTCGGGTTCAATGAAAAACGACTGTTTCAAATGACACTGTCTTTATTGTCTATTACTGTAATCAAACGATGTTTACTATTAAATAATAACATCAGAGAAAACTTGTCCAATCAGAAAAAGAAGATCGAAGAATGAGATGATTATAAATACTATCCAAAAAATACTTTCCAAAGCGACCTTCAGCGGTTGCTTTTTGAAATGAATAATATCACTTGTACACACTCTAGTGCAGTATTCTCGTTTTGATCATGGGACGCACAACTAGTCCTCGATTGACGCGTTACGATTAAAGATATTTACAAGGGGGAATAAAACTGCTTAACGGAACAAATCATTGTCTTCTATCGACATAAGAAAACATTACTATAACTCGATGCCTTTAGTAGCATATATCACAGAATCGGATCTCAAAATAGTCACATTGGTGCAGTAAGGGTCTTCATAACAGGACCAAAGCACGGATTTCGTTACAATCACTACAAATCAAGCTCTCGCGATCGCTTGCGAGCGGCTGTGAGAAAAAAAACATATATATAAAATTAACCGTATCTCTATACAATTTGTACGTCGACTTGATTATCTCGCTTAACCTCGTGCCGTAAATTCATTAACCCTTCAATACGTTATTACAATCAACACTTGTAAAACGAGTAAAAAAATGAAGATTTGAATCGAATCTAGTGCATTACCTGAAATATAACTTTTAACAAGTTTAATTTGATTATTCGACAATAATAATTAATCTAACGCTTAAATTTGATTTTGGCAATGACATATACGAAGATACAATCATAGGTTTCAGTGATGTCAAGATACCTCTCAGGTTGCATTGTTATGGTTATCGCAGTGGAAGTGGCGCGGAGTATACTTTTGCCTCGCAGTAACGTTTGTACTAATACAACGATCAAATACTATGGTTATTCTTCATCTTTCGCGGTCGAGCAGCACGGAGGCCGCCAGATCCAAATTGTACTCAGTCGACTTCAAAGCTTTCTCACACTGTTGTCTGTCAGCCAATCCCAACCTAGAAAAGAAACAATTAAAGATTATATTTCATATTAAGTGATATCATTATCTCTAAACAGCGCTCTTTACTCAAGCTAAATTACAGCTTTCAATTAAGATCGTAATGTTTAATTAATTCCATTGTATAAAAAAAGAACATTTAATCAGTCTGAGAGATTCGCATGAACTGTATAAAAATAATCACATCTTTAAGCATAACTGCATTCATTTTAGTTTCGTTTTATTTCATATTCAATTCTCATATTCACCTTGCGAGGTTGTCAATTTTCGACTTCCTGACACTGATAATATGTTTGGCAGCTTGGCTCGTGTCCCAACCGGTGGCCTGCAGAGCCACGAGTGTTTCTTGTTGCGAAGCGTCGCTCACTTCCCTCTGCACTTTCATTACTTTACTAGCTCGGAATTCGTCATCCATTGACATGACCAACTTCTGGGAAGCTCCAGTCAAGGAAGGACTGATCGCAGCAGCACTGGAAGAAGCCTGATGTGCATACATAGCAGTATCGTTCATCTGTGGCAAAAGGTTCCTAGCCGTCGTCGGAGAAGGGGAAGGACAGTTGAACCCTGGCTGGTGTACACGAGTCGGCGTAAACTGCATCAAGTCGGGATTCACAGGAGGGGCAGAATTATTTTGACCCTGGACAAAGCCGTTCATCATCGGCTTCATAGGAGACCAAGCAGGCGGAGGTGGGTTGTACATCGGCGGCTGTTTCGGGCTTCCCAAAGTCAAAGTGTGTTCTTGCTTGGGGCCGGCTCGGGGTAGAGTCTGGCCATGACGGGTACTTGATTGAGGACTTCCTGTAAATGAAAAATGACCTAATGGTAAAGACTGTCCAGGTGAAGTTGCCTAGATCAATGACAGTTTGATTAATGACGGTGATTAGATGAAAAATGCATTTTTTGAAACTAACCGAGTTGCATGCTCATCACCGGAGATTGAAAAGCAGGAGGCTGCACGTTGACCTGACCCTGTGAAACTCCGACATTAGTTGTATGATAATTCCTAAGTATGCTCTGCTGTACAGTCTTGTTGTAAAGAGTATTGAATTCGCTTTGCGAAAGTTGCTCGAGATTCGGTACGCTTTGTTTTAACTCTTCATAAACCTTCTCTGACAACAAGCTGGAAGACGCGACTGGCCTCGGAGGATGCGCAACATTTCCATTTCCAATCCTCGTCTCCTGCGTTGGCACCAGCGGAACTGTTTGGATCTGATTGAATCCCTGATTATGATTAAAATTCGTGTCCACAGTTTCGTTTTGATTCTTGCTATTGTTCTGCGCGACTTGCAGCAGCCCGCTCTGACACTGCTGAAATATCTGCCCAACGATTACGTCCGACATGCTTTCTGTGATACTGGAAGCCTGACTTTTTGGCCTCTGCACACTCGTCCCCTGGGGCGATTTCTGTTTTACTATCTGCGGTGGCGGCCTGAGCATTGGGATCTCTACGCTGTTTTGTGTCGATGGACCTGCGAAGGAAGCCCTCTTTGGCGTATCACCTAACTGTTTCTCCAATTCCGCGAGGAAGGCTGCGTCTAGTTTCTTAGGCGAGACTGGCGATTTCGTGTCCACCGACAACTGTTCAAAGCACTGAGTCAAGTCCGATTTCATTTTACCTTTAACCGGGCTTTCGTTCGGTCCGACGGGTGGCGGTGGTGGAGGTGGCGCTGGCGTCATCGGTGGAGGCTGACTTTCCACGTTTGCGTAAGTTTGCACAGCAGCTCCCTCTGCGTGTAAGTCCTCTGGCCAGGAAGGGGACTTTCTTTCAATCTCACTGTACAGTCGTTCTTGAGGAGTATGTTCCTGACTCACTGACTCAACGCTGTTGTACTGATTGTTATTCGTTAATTGGTCTTGCTCAATGTTGCTATAAGTTTGCGGAAAATTGAGCATCTCTGGCGCCACCTGACTGTAGTACCTGGAACTAAACACCTGCGATGTATCAAACGGATCTTGACCGGCCGCTGCCGCTTCGGGACAGTTCGCATACGTCCTGAGCTCATCTTCGGACCAGTAATTTTGCTGGTTCTTTTCCGTCATGTCGATGGGTTCGTCGATAATATTAACGACCCGTCCACTATCAGACTGATGGGCGACCATGGCCGCTGCGTTTGCCAACTCCTCGGGGGATAAATCTATGAGGGTTCCTTCTTGACTAGTGCTCGGTTTCGGCACCGCCGGTGCCTTTTTAATGGGACTAGATCGCAAGTCATTCTGCAGTACCTTGTAATTGAACTGCTTGCGAGACCGAGGCGTGGTTTGCGAAAAATGTTTCTTCGAATGGTCAGAAGAGGTGCCGATAATGTCTGGTGGCACCATAGGGTTGCGCAGGTACACATTGTCAATCGTGGTGGGACTACCCCAACTTTTACCAAACGGCTCACCGTGGCCGGTGTGAATGAAAGAATTTTCTAATGGTTTGCTTATGTCTTCTGGTTGCTTTTTGCGCATCGGGTCAACCAAACATCTAGGAAATAGGCCGATCTGGAACAAACATTAAATATTAGCAAGCGGTAAAAAAAAATAAAAAGTCGTATCATTATTATTTATTTATTTTCACTATCTACTTAGAATGATTCAACGTTTTCCAAGTTTGGTCTAGACCTTATAAGCTTGATTATAATATCTTGGGAAACACAACGAAGCAATTATTCATACAGTTCTCAATGAAAAGTGTCATAACGAATGCCGATGCTCACATAACGCGTGTCTCTAAAACGACAGTCTTTCTCAAGTAGCATTGTTTCGTTATTATAAACATATCGCATACATAACAAATATCTTGACTATTATTCTACGTAATCAGAACTCGTGTCTCAAGTTGCAAACACCCACCTGAAATGTTCGTTGGTTCTGTCCCTTCCACCAGTAATTCTCTGGTTTCCCATCAATAATCACAATATCGTCGCCATGCTCTATAACCATTTTGTCAGTCTCTTCAAATCGATTCAACGCTTTCATAACCGACGGCACCATTCCAGTTAGCGATTCTTTTAGACAGGCAAACGTCGGTCTCTCGGCTGGGTCTCTCGTCCAGCATTGAAGCATCATCTCGTACATCTTTGGCGGACTTGCTTCTGGTTCGTACAGACGTTCTCCCTCTCTGTCAATTTTCTTCAAGATCTCGGACCCGTTCAGTCCAATCCAAGGCTCCTCGCCGAACGTGAGCATCTCCCAGAGCGTGACTCCGAACATCCAAACGTCAGAAGCATGGCTGAACTGACGCGCTTTCAGAGATTCCGGTGCGCACCAGGGGAACGGCACCTTTTTATGTTCTGTCATAACGTAACAGTCTTCTTGTTGTGGCAGGGCTCTCATCAGACCGAAATCACCTATCTTTATCCTATCTACTGAGCTTAGGAGAACGTTTCTGCAGGCCAGGTCTCGATGAAGAAATCGCTTTGCTTCCAAATAAGCCATCCCTGTGGCTACTTGCAAGGCGTAGTTACACAACGTCAGGACGGATATCTGACCACAGTGTTTTCGCAAATAATCCAGCAAGGCGCCCAGCGGCGCTAGTTCTGTCACCATCATCATTGGCTGTGATAAAACGACCCCGTATAACCTGGAAAATAATTGAATGATCAATATACGTGTGCTAATTGAATTTGTTTACTTTGAAACATAAATGATTTTGAATGTTTGTGTCGAGCGACAATTTATGTAATATAATAAAATTACTAATTCTATTTAACAAATAGTAAGTTCGTTAATTTTGACATGAAACATGAATAACGATAATGGCTATCTTATCACACTGACAAATATTAAGGCAATGTTTTACCAAATTAATATATGAAAATAAATTCTATTCAATTGTAAATACAACAATTAACAACAGTTATTACTTAAGACTCTTATCTTGAATAAATGTATTCTGTAATTCCATTGAAAATAAAAAAATATTTCAATAAAAAAAACAATCTTTTGCTCGTTTTACAATACAAGTTGATTTATGTGGCATAACGATCACTCAGCGATGTTAAAAAAAGTATTTTTATCCTGTTAGTTTTTCCTTAGAAGTAAGGTGCACCTTTTTCTCGCTGATGCTCATCTACATCTAGAAAGTCAGTTACTAATTATCAATTTTTGCTGAACAGTGTTTGTAGTAAATTCATCTTTAATTATGATTTTATTTAGAGCGTTTCGTGCGACACAGTTTGCAAATCGAGCTACACTTGAGAAATGATTAAGGAAACGTATGATCGCAATTGACAATTCGGCTAATCAATCACACGGAATTTTCATCAACTTATTGTCGCGAAAACTTGTTTGACTTGATTCGTAGAAGTTAATAATTCGAATGCATGATTCAACAATGCAATTGCACTAGAAATTCCGTGGCGGAAAATGGCGCTGAATAGTCATGAGAAACCGCGTGTTATGTCATGTAAGGCGTCGCTTCATTGTCACTTTGTATATGTGATTTCATTAATATTCATTCCCTCCGTCAATTTGTATTTTAATTGATTAAAGTCATTAGCGCGAGCGTTTATTCGCCATTCCGGCACAGATTTTCTCCGATGGAAGTTAATTGAATTGTTATTGAGGAAAAGCGAATGTTTGTTATGTTAATTTTGTTTGTTGCCAGAATCAACGTTGGTGTTGGAGAATTTTTCACTTTAATTGTCATCTCTGATAACGAGAAGTGATATAAAAGGGGGTGTGAAACAGCGTAGGAGCTTATCTTTTACTGCACATGCTATGTCTGAGATTAAACACGGATAGTGAACCCGAGATGAAAATTTCATTTTCAACACATGACAAAAAATAAATTTATGATTTTAAGGGTTTTTGATATACAAAGGTCAAGGTAGTTTAATGATTACTTTAAATAAATTTTAAAAATGAAACTTTAGTTTTTCAACCGATGAGTTGGTATACCTAATTAAATTTTGATGATTCAAAATGTGCATCGACTGAACTTCGGAGACAAAGTCTTCGATAACGCTCGGTTGGGTGAGCGCGTCAGCTTTCAACACTTTAACTGCAACAGGTAACAGCCTGCCAGATGGCGAGGTCCACACTCCCTTTTTAACGACACCGAAACTGCCGTCGCCAAGCTTCACTGACAGCGTCACATCTTTATCTTGAATTAAGCAGGTCAACACCGTCGGCGTCACTGGCTCGGACAATTTCTTCGACGAGCGCTTGTTGCTTTTCGTGCTGCCTGGTTTGATTTTTGTAATGAGCATTTTCTTCCATTGCGCGGCTCGTTTTTTCTTCACCGTGTCCAGCAGTCTTCTCACGGCCGGTTTCCCTAGACCTATTTTTTCAAGATCCTCGGGTTGCACATAATCGAAGTGCTCCAGGCAAGTTACTTGTAAATCGTCGCGTATTCGCGTGAAAAACTGCGACAACTGCACGTCGTGCAGCAATTCCTCCAGCCACTCGGTTCCCTCCTCGTTACTCATGTCCCTTTTTGGATTATTTCTCCGTCTGAAAAAAATCAAAACAACATTTTGGTCATTGCACTTAGTAGAGAATTTTTTTTCATTAATTTTGTAATTTTTAAATTTGCTTTTTGAAACGAGATGTAATTTATATTCAAACAAAACTAAATGTTGTCAGGTAAGATACAATGTCAATTTTCGGAAAAATAATTTTTTTTCTCTCGTCGCAAAGTTGTTGTCATTGGTTTGAAACAGACTCATAATGGAGAGAAACAGGCACGGAAAAAAATTGTATCCTCCACAGAGGAACGATTTAATTTGTCCTTCACGTCTGCACATTCTTACAGTAACTAGAGATTGTTTTCTCTTTTTTTCTCATTTTAACATAGTGGAACGGATGTCATCTCCCATCGTTTTCCATTCGACTGCCTTTTTTCAAGCCATTTCTCAGTCAAGTCCAACGAAACAATTTCACTTGCAAATCATCCAACAAGTTTCTTGATCCTGCCAAAAAATCGGCTTTCTATCGCGCGAGGCGAGACAAAAAAATTAAATTTCAGAGCGAGTGCTTTACGACGTATTATGCTGGCACGAAACCCTATATAGCGATCTCTCATTGTTATAGTTCGGTGTTACGTCTGGCGTCAAGTGAAGCTACTATTTAACAGGTTTATTGCTTGACATAACGTGGTTTCTATTAAATCTTATCGTTCAATGAACGAAATCGGTTTTATTGAAGGCTAAATAGAATCATTGCTTCCACGCAAGTTTGTACAAAAATATTTTATTTATTTATTATAAAAAAAAAAGAAATAATAAAGAAAAGAATTTGAACAAAAAATGTAAATAAATGGAACGAGAAACTCCTTAAAAACAGGATCCAAGAAAAAACAAAATGTGAAAAACAGTATTCATGTTGCATCTACTTTGTGATGAATTAACAGATATTCATCAAAACTCTCGTCAAGAATGTATAAACACATCATTTCTTTTGGTGTATTATTTGAAACTGAAATTGTTTCATTCTTTAAATATCCCTTCTTTTGATTTCCCTGCGTACAGGAAATCAAATAAATCTTCTTCGCGTGTACGCCGTGTCACTACTTGGTACAATCATGCAGCAATAAAACATCTCACATCTTCTCACTACAATGTTCGCATTCCTTTTTTTTTTATTCTAATCAGCGTGCTCTTGACTGACAAACTCTGAGTAATCAATCCTGTATTTTTTTGTCTAACTTTCATTTTTTTTTCTTGTCAATTAAGCGATCGAATAGAAGTTGCAAAAACAGTGTGAATAAATTAAACACGCGAATTCATTAGTTTGCAATAAACGAATTAAAACAGAGAAAAACATGAATGAGATGAGTGCCATTTCAATTAGCGTTCTTGCTCATATTTCAAATTA
Organism: Trissolcus japonicus; assembly: GCA_030522925.1. Classification (NCBI taxonomy): domain Eukaryota; kingdom Metazoa; phylum Arthropoda; class Insecta; order Hymenoptera; family Scelionidae; genus Trissolcus; species Trissolcus japonicus. The sequence goes on along the minus strand of JAPYZS010000174.1, from coordinate 190,313 downwards.
AATAATTCGTTTCGAGACTGACTGTATTTGTATCGATATATTATTATAACGAACATCGATGGTTCCAAAGAAAAATGTTAATGTTTCATGTTAATTTTTTTTTCATTCCAACATTCAAGGTTCAAATTTTGATAATAAACCAGTTTATTAACTAGTACAATCAATAATTCAAGTAGTTTTGATCGAGCCTATCTAATCTTGCATCTTTTTAATGAACAAAAATAAGTTAAAGTATTTGCAGAACATATGAAAGTTCAATCTAAAAAATTACATTGTCCAATTCAAGTATGAGATGCATTGTTAAAACAGTTACGAACCATTGAAAATTGTCATCAACAACGGGCTAGGAATTTCTAAATTCCATGTTCCATTGAACAGCGCTCATTTGTATGTATCTCGACAGCGGAGAGGACAAACGCATTCGGAGCAACGTAATTATTAAAACATTCAATACCATCATCGTTTCAATAAACATCATTTCGTCATTAATTATCACATTTTTCACATGCCTTATCGCCTGATTTGTATCAAACCTATGCCAATTCTTGTTTTCAAAATAAACTTTGCTCCAAAATATTGCAAGCGGGACAGAATGAATTTGGACCAGAATGTTTTAACAATAGAAAAATGTACCTCTGCATACAACGATGAAATTGACAGTCATGTATTCGATAGATATATAGATGGATAAAAGATGAAACAATTGATTTTAGACCTCAAACAAAATGATAAACAAAGGGTGAAGAGAGGAACAGTACGGAGCATGGGTGGACAATTGATCGGTGCATGTGTGACCTTGTTGGTGTTGTTGCGTAAACAAGTACCTGTCAACAGTGGCACGGCCTTTATAGGTTATAGCGCGAGGCTCGCATCAGAAATGAAGTGCGGCAGGTGCAGCGACAGGCCGATCCGTCGAGGACATAGCTCACTCAGATGCATCGATCGACGCTTGATCTCGCGTTCAAAAACCTGTCAGCGTCCGCGATCGAGTTTAATGACGGGCGAACGTCGCTCGTGATTTGTGACACTCGCGGCCGAATTCCGACTGCGAATCGGCCGGGATCAGGCGACTTTCACTGCGCCGCGGCATCGTGTGCTAACAACAACGCGTACAGAAAAATGGGAGAGAGCTCGTGTCCGCGTGTGATCTCGAACAGCTTCGCGTGTATTAGCCACTGTCGCTCAATTGATAGCGAAAACGATGCGGTCCGCGTCGCACTGGCGCTGCCAGCCGAGTCGCAACATCGATGAGCGCACAATTGATGATGCCCGAACTCTCTGTCTGGTTCCCGCGGGGGCCTCACGAGCAAAAACGCTAATTGCCGGACGCGAGATTCGCGCGGCTATTATCACGGGATTTACATCACTGTTTTTTGTACCTCTCGACAGAGGTCGGGGGAGTTTTGGTATGTTGCTGACCTACAGTCGATAAGATAGAGCTTTTTGGCATTTTCGCAATATAAAACATTTTGAAAAAATTTAAGATTTTAACAATCATTTGCAAAAATTATATTAGAATATTTTTGGTTTTTAGGCAAATTTTTTCAAAATTATAATTTTGTTTCAATTCTTAAATTATAATTATAAATTTTATCTTCTATGGTTTTTTATGTAAATACTGAATTTTGATAGTAAAATCATTTTCTTAAATCAAAATTAAATACATAAGTATATACTTACTTGATATTTGTATGCTACTTTTAATTTTTGTAGATTGAAAGAAAAATCATTAAAATCTGTAAAAAATTTTGATTTTCCCATTGGATGTCTGCAATTTTTCTTCAGCAAAATCCGGAATTGCCCTCTTACGAGTCCATTTGCCGGAAACTGTTATCTCCTTTGCCGATAATTCTTTTCCCTTAACGACTGCGATTTTAATTGACTTTTCCTGCCCGGCTGTTGCAGCATCAGGTACTACACACTATTTATTTCAAATCGTAAATCTTAGATACGATAGAAGATATATCTCAGACTTAGAAAAATACGAAAAAACTTATTACAAACATAATATACATCCGATTTCATAACAAAATTTGAAATTCAGGAATTTCTGAACATTCTGAACATGCGTAACGATTGAAAGATAAAAAAATCTTCAAACTTTCTTTGAAGATCATTTATTGCTCAATTTGCATATACAATCTGTTACTATATAATCTAAACATGGATGCTGGCAGATTCATTGACATACAAATCTTCATGATGCCGTTTACACCGACGTCGAGAAATCGCATAACAAACATCTGTGGCGATTTATATCGCTTGCCTGGTTATTGATGAGAGGACCCAGCGTTCGTATAAACTGGATCGCGCTTGTCACAAACGAAGATAACTTTGAAAACTTGTGACTGAAAACTGCAATTCAACATTTTCTTTAAAATAACGCTCCAGGAACGTCCTATACAGTTAAAAAAAGCTTCATACATCTTCCAAAAAAAGTTTTCTTTCGTTAAGAAGTTTTCTTTTGGTTCAAGAAGAGATATGAATTTTCTCATTTCCAAAATTAATATTCAAGAAACATCTCAATTGTGATAACTTTTTAAAGTTATAGAAAAACTGAACCTACACTCTTAAAATTAGTTATAGTAAACCTTTATCAATTGCTCATCAAAGTAATGTTTAACACGAATTTTGTTGCGAGAATTTTCTTCTTGCGCCAAGGAGTTTCGTTTGGATTCATCAATTATAAAGTTTGAATCGAGAGTATTATTCTCCATCCGAGCGCGTTAACATGTCAAGTGGAAATATATGTTCTTGATTTATAATTTTGATATCAGTTCTGTTCATGGCGGAATTATAAAAAAACGTATAAAATATCGCCAGACCGGTGATTCAAAGCATGAAATTTAGTCACGATTCGAAATTATCAGTTGGTCATAAATTCGGCGAGTATCGAAATAAACTCGTGAGACGAATCACATTATTAGAATCACGCAAATTTAACAACGCATTATACAATTTGATTAACGAGGTATTATGCATTCGTTACAGTGCGCTGATAAAATGAAAATTATTAACAGTAACTCTCGACTGGTATAAAAGAAGAATGAAAATCAGGGTACGAGAGCAGTGAGTATAACAAGAAAGACCCAAAATGTACCGACTTGTATTCGCGACAGTGCTTTGCTTAGCTACCGTATGTATTTCAACGTATTCGATTCTATATTGTTAATTATATTACACAAAAATTTGTGACCGCACGCGCTTTGTCAAAAAAAAAAATATATATATATATAAATGAGTGCGTCTCGCAAATGTTATAGCGGATCACGGGGCAAACGTTTGTGGACGGATTTTCAACGAATATATTTCCATACGCAATCAGCACGTTTCACAGCACAAATTCATCCAACATAATGTCCGATGATTATTATAAGTTTACAACATTTCACGCGATGTTTTGAGTCACCGCGTTTGACGGGGTGGAACGATTTGCATGAAAATTGCGATTAAAAGTTATTCAGACTCACAATCTCTTTCAATTTTCTTTCTGTTTCTAAAAGTTTGCAGATTGTAGTCACGTGCATGATGGTACAACAAAACGTCCACCACCTATCCTCCTTTTTGACGATCAATCAACAGTCAGGGTAAGATTTTTTGAAAGCACTACAGACTCGAGTTCTATTTTTTTTTTGTAATTTTTTTGAAGCGCCAAGGTACTTTACTTTTGATGAAAATTGTTTGAGCAGATATGAAAAGGAGAAAAGTTTATGTAATCCAGCCATTGCTAATTCATTTAAGAAATACGCAGAAACAAGATATAATATGTTTCACCGTCAAAAGTACCGTGAACTTTGTTTTTGTCAATTTTATTTGCATTTCGCATTTCCTGCTGTGAAGGGTAACAAGATTTTTTTTATCTATTTCAAAGAGAACATTTTAAAAAAGATCTCACATTAAAGTGTTTACAAAATGCATAAAGCAAGAAGTTTCGTAATAATTAGTAGCATAGAGAGAATTACATTTAATTATCTCTATCGCGTTTCAGGTAGCTCGACAGACCCCTCTGGATCAGTCACGTAAACTATCGCAAGCTTTCTGGGACTGGGTGGCTTCATTTTCACGCAGTAACCCTTCGATGATCCCGCCAGCTCCAATAGCCCAATATTATACGGCGCCAGTGGAAAACTACCCGCATCAACCACCACCGCCCCCACCAAGGCAAAACTTCCCGCAACAACCACCACCACCCCCGCCAATGCAAAACTTCCCACAACAACCACCACCACCTCCACCAATGCAGGCCTTCCCGCAACCACCACCACCCCCATCCATGTACCCACAACGTCGATCAGTAGGTGATCCACCCAAAACTAAAACGCAGAAAACATCTGCTTGTTGCTTATAAAGTAATGAATCTTTGAACTATTGTTAAACATATTTACATCGGGTTACTTCATGTAAATGTAATATTACTTGTAACACTACTGTAATATTATTTTGCATCTGAATAAATCTTGGAATTAAAAAATGATAAGGCGAAACAATTTGTCGGATAACCAACGAAATTCGGATCAGTTTGATGGAAATTAAATAGGCGGAAACAATTACGCAGCTAAGAACTTGTCGGACCTTCCCAGGGTAATCTTCGGGTAATCTATATAATTCTACGTGCTGATTATCCAGTTGATTAGCAATTGCATATCAAATCTCGCGCTCGACTCTGTTACTCACCCCTTGGATGCCGCAAGAACCAATAACACTGATTGAATTGTGTTTCAGTGTACATCTGATAGTACTCGGCATTAAATCAAGATAGAAAGACATCGCGCCATGTTTATTACAAAACGGACGGAATGGACGAGTATTTGTTTTTTTACCGAAAAAAATCATTTGTAACTCAAAATGCGAGTCGGTGCACGTGCGAGTTTTGATATACCTTTCTCGTTATATTTTCATGTCAAACATTCTCAGCGCGTTGGCTTTCAATATAATTATTTTATACTTTGTTGAGTTTTCGGAACGAGCTTGTAATTGCAAAATGGCAGAGAGTTTGTGTGTTTTTGAAATATGAATATGATGAAGTGAGATATGATATGGCGCATTAAAAAATTATTTCGATTTAAATGTATGTATGTTGCGCACTTGTGGCCCAACATATGTCATTTGCGCCACGTCGAAATCGCCTATTTCTACTTGCATGGAATACATGATTTAAAAGTCAAATCTTTTTCTTCTCTTCGGTGGAGTTGTACAAGCTGCGACATGTGATTGGCACGGGGTTCTGGTCAATTTGTTTTCTCCATAACACCGACGTCAGCCAATGATAGAGAAAATTATAATTTTAAACATATACTTTTAAGAAAAAAAAGATGCTCATCTGAAATATTGGCAATTGGTTTGAAATATTCAAAATATAGTTTTGTCGTATTTCTGGTTATTCATGCAGTGCTTGTTTTCCGACTTGTATTTCACTGTGAAATTTGAAAAGTCATAAGAAAACGCAGAGTTTAATTTGTAGATATGAGAATTTTTTTTATTATGTAAAATAGCTAGTGAAAAATGGGCTTCCGTGGCGTTGTTTCCGTTTCACGCGTGAAACATAATTGCAGTAATTAAATGTCACATTCAATCCTCTGTCTCAAACGTTTAATTTACTCAATTAAGACTTCGTCAGTTTCCTACATTTTTGAGGTATCTTGGAAATTAACTAAAAGCTTGCAAAAATAAATTACATGTCACTAAATTTCGTTTGACAATACAGTTACAGGTGACAGTAAAAGTTAATTACACTTCACGATGCGTTACTGATTTTGCCTGCTTTTATTTATTATCAGTTATATTTCGTCCGGATTAATTTTCAAAATGTCGTCCAAATTTTGCTTGCAACGTGACAGCTAATTTTGAGCGTACAAAAAAAAATTAAAAAAAAAAGAAATCACGAGGGAATGGAAGAACCTCGGGGACGCTAAAAATAACTTTTAATAAAATCAAGTTTCACTATCTACATTACAATATCTACTTTATTACACATCGTTTTTCACTTGATGAGTCGTAATAAATGCAATCTCATTCAGTGCTTAATGTTCATTCATTGTCTTCATAAGTACTCAAAGAAACTTTTCCATTTTATCAAATGAACCAAAGAGCGAAGACCTCGCGAGACACTCAATTAAAAGATTTCCAACTAAAAATTCCCGCCGGTATTATCCACAGGACTCTCATTTGAATTTCTTATACCGTTTTTTTTGTCCACCCATGATTTTCATGTCGGGTTTTCATACAACATTTTTCCTTCCAATTCCTGTCCGGACTCCCATTTGGGAATCCTCTCTCCCATTCGTAAATTTCCGTTTCCGAAATGAACTTTTTCGTCTGTTTGGCTTTAATTTATTTCTCCCTCCCCCCTCGAATGTGAAAAACCAAGTGAACCGCGACCAGCTTCGACAAATCATGTCGGCCGAATATTTTCCTGTGCAAAGAAAAACAGCCCACCGGTGTCACAGCGAACAAATTTACTGCAGTGACAACTTTGACATTATTACATAGAAAAAACAATCTATAAACAGAAACGAACAAATCGCTGACAATCCGTTGGCATAACAAGAACTCAAGTCTTGTTCGCGGTGACTTTTTGTTTCTTTGCCAAATGGGGTCAACGATTTTTCATCAGAGTGTCCGAGAATTGCTATTTCATTTTTCTTTTCGCGCGTTGGTCGAAACTGATAAATCTTGCAGGATTTCCTGCCACGACTTTCGCGCAGGGGAGTCCGTGTTGTTCTGAGAGAAGCGAACCTCTTGGTTCTTGGACGCGCGCATGCGTGATATCGACCTGCGGCGACACGAGAGAGCAAATACAACGAGCTGGCTTTACAGTAACGTGGTGTGCCGTCTCCCGGCGAAGCTCGGCTCGTCAAAGGAGGCGGTGGCTGCGTGTCATACTACGGTCCGCCACGGTGCACCGATGCCGGGGCTAGTAGTGCCCGGGACAGGGAGATCCGTCCTTGACGGAACCCAAGAAGAAGACTTCTTGTCGGTCTCCTCCCCAGGCAGCCTTTTTGATCAGTTGAGCATGAAGAGGGTGAAACGCGATCATCTTTGTTGAACAAAATTAAAAAAAAAAACAAATTATAACATCTGACAGGACGACAATTTATAGAACAACCTTCCGCAAAATCAGAATTAAATAGAACAGGTCGAGCAAACGCTCGCGGTTCAAGAAGAATCTGCTTGTTGCAAGTGGATTCCGCTCGATGGGACTCTCGTGTGGGGGAAGAAAATAAGTCGTCTGTGCTGTAAACAGACAGGCTCTCGAGCGAGCAAGTGGGACGCGCTCGGTTTTCGCGTCTACTTTGACGAGTTTTCGCGACTCGCTGGGGTAGGGGAAGGTCTTTAGCCGTTTAGTACCCTCGCCGGGTACGATAAATAGGGAGTACTGCTATCCTCATGGCCAGTAGAACGCGCGACACGCTCGGCGTTATGTCGAGCGCCTCGCGAGGGTAGCTCTCGCCAACAAACACGTCAGGCTCGCGGGTTATGAAGCTGTATTTTTCTGCCGATCCGCGCTCTTCGCTTTGATCTTTAACATGAAAACGGAGCCCAACAACGGGTACCTCAAGAATTCGGGCGTCGCGGAACAGTGCGAACTCCTGCCCACTTCTAATTATAATTCCTCGGCTACACCAACACCTGTCCAGGTGCGTTCTTTTTTTTAAATGTCAATTACTACAGTTTAGTTTTCATTTTTGTTTCATTTGCTGATCAGTCATTTTACTTTCTTTTTCTTGTGACAATGTATCCGTAATTTGTTAAATGTTTTTTAATTTTTTTTTTAAAAAGTTAAAAAAAAAAAAATTTCAATGTCCTGAAGTAGTTTAATGTTTTTCTAAGTCAAATCATAAACAATTTTATATGGATGGATAATTAGACGTAAAATTTTTTATAACTTTTTTAATATTTTTTTCTTTGTTGTCTTGTTGTGCTATTGCAGTATGATCATAACGTTGGGTTTATAAAATCCATTCTCAGAACCCTCAATATGGATGTTTCAAAATTAGCTTGTGAATTAAAAAAAACTTTTCCATACAATAAAGTGTCGCGAAAAAAAATTATTCACTTCGAACTAATTTAGAGACATTAAAAGTTATTCGCGTCGACCTATAATATAGAGAGCAACTTTTCTGAAATTAAGTAGATTAGCATTTTGCTATTAAAAGTTTGATGAAAAATCGACGTTTCACGTGCGAGCTTATACCAATTCCAACAATTCCTTTAGTGACCGAATTCCTATATTTGTCGATTTTTGGTATAATTGGCTGAATCAATACAATTTTTAACTACGTAAGTTTGCTCATGAAACTCGTCTAATGATGAATCAGGGAAAATGCAATGTGAGGGCGATTTAAAATCACGTGAAACGTAAAATCATGTCAGTTTGCTGAATTAAATCGTGTGCTCGAATAAATAATCTATCCAAATCACAGCACGTGATTGATGAAAGATAAATAAGTGCATTACCCGCTGTCAAGTATCACATATTTCAATGCTCTTTGCACGATTGTGTTTGGTTGTATACTTTTGTCAGAAATTCATCAGTCGAGTCTGCGTTTTGTACACTTTACGTGGAAAACATTGGAAGTACGAGAGAAAAAAAGCGAGAAAAGTAAAAAGTTAATGAAAATTTAACTGAAGTTTCATGTAATGCTTGACTGGAAGTTTGTTAAAAGTTTGTCCAAGTGCTTGGAGAGAAAAAAGTTCCTTTTTTTATCAGTGTTGACGGGCACGCCATATTCATTAATGTTGGCGGAAATCAAGGCGGATGTTTTGAAATAAAAAATGTAAAAGATCGCACCGAAAATTGATTGTGACAATAAGCTCGGGACCACTTACGCTCTCAAAGTTTAACGTGCGCCAAAACATAAATTTTACTGCGTTAGACTCTCAACTGCTACTAAACCGTGAATTAATTGTAGATATTTTCCTTTGTGTGTTCAGAAATTACTAATTTAATTAATTTTCAGATCTAATTAAACTTAGCATTTAATAGATACTTCAGACTAAGTGGAAGATGAAAAATCGCTTCTCAAGCACAAGTGGTTTCGTCGTTTTGGTGGCATCCCGCTGATGGTGGGACGTCGCAAAACCGAACGAGCAAAAAATTTTTTGCGTTTCAATTAAAATTTAAACTGACAATTATAGTCCAAAAGCGCCGTAAAGGTATATAACAGATCGGTTCATTATTAATGAGAATGTGTAGAAACAATTTTCTAGGCATGCAAAAAGTTGTTTGTTCTTGTTCGTATAGTAAAAAAAATTAGTGGCACCCAAGAAAATAATAACATTCATTTCATTGACAACTTTGAATTAATATTATGCACTTTTTATCATGCCGATCGATTGTGAACTTCTCTCGGCTCAAGAGCAGCTATAGCGTACCTACAAAGTTTAATTGTATCAAATGAATTTATGTTACGAATTGGCACAACAAATGTCGAAGCTTAAATCACGATCAAAAAACGTATCTATAATTTTTGTGCAAACGAAATTAATAAATTGTTGAAATAAAATTTAAGGGGAGGAGACAAAAAAATTATGTAGCTCATCCTGCAGATGCAAGAGACAGGTATTATTTAATAGGACGTTATTTATACATGATTTACAGTGAATAACATCAGAGGGAACGGGAATGATGTATTGTGCGAAGTTTGATTAACAATGTCATGAATATATCCATGCTAACACGTGTTTTAATATCGGAGATAAATTTCTTTTTTTTTTTCGTTATTCATTTGTTTATTCGGGAATATGTACAACAATATTTTATACGCCGTGAGATATTGAAATTCGACAGCATAAATCATTGACATATGATAATATCGCGCTATTTATTGTGTTGTAAAACTTGGACGTTTTTCTATTATATTTTCTCTTCACAATCAATTTATGGTTCCGGTTATGTGCGCGTGCAAAATTTTATTTCGACGCCGAACATTCGAAATGTTGCAACCCCCAGCGTACGGTATTTTGAATAAATACTCTCGGGGAACAACAAAAGCGCTCCTTTGAAACGCCCGCTAGAATCATTCTAAACTGGTGATCTGTTGGAGTTTTAATTCGATCGGATTTTTCGCACTGGATAGTTCTCATAGACATAAATCCGCTAAAAGAGATATAAAGTGCAATCGTATTAATCTCCATGCACAGTACATTTCCGTCAACAAAAATTGTTCACTGAGTTCAATCACCATAAAATATTTGACGGTATAATAAATGTCAGATACCATCAGATTCATCCATTACCGTGAACACTTTGTTTCATTTATATTTCATCGGTCTGCATTTTTGTTTCATCTTGATGAATGAATTTTATTATTAATTGTTTGATGAATGTAACACGTTTTCAAACAAAGCTATCAAGTCGAGGAAATTCACAGACACTTTTCACGAGGGTGTAAACGATGTTTGGAAAAAAAAGTTGTTACAAAAGCTGTTTGTTAAAAATTTTTTTGAAAGGGTTAGTTGGAAGCTTGGCAACAAAGTACATAAATTGGTGCAAATTTTTTCGCACACGAAAAACAACAAAGTTTTTTTTTCTTATATTTCAAAAAATGAAATAGGAAAACGTGGTACAAGTTTGGACCATTAATACACACACGTGTGACAAAATTTGTTAGTAAATTTCATTAGCTTGTGGTATGCCATGAAACACAGTATAATGCACGAAAATGTCTTAACTGAAACAAACAAGTTGTTTGTTTACTCAAGGTAACTTATGGTCCACGAGGAAACACACAAACAACGATTCTGCGTCCCACAACACCTAGGAGACCAAATCATGGAATCACCAGAGCGACTTCAATTACAAGACGACGGGTTGGTTCCACTAACAGGCAGCTACTTTTGGGTGTACTCGCTCTCATCCTCCTAGCAACATGTTTAATCATCCTTCTTCTCCTCACGCTCAACGTGACGTGCGATGGAATCCAGGAGAAAAGTAAGTAATGATGAATATCACCCTGGGTGACAGTTTGATCAAGTGAATTTATTAAAGAAACTCCAAGTTTTCGACAAATTCAATATTGATTTTGCATTTAAATGAATGTCCGAACAAAGTCGCGCAAGAAGAATGTATATTTTGTTCATTGCTGCAGTACTGTGAATAAAAAAATTGGAATTTCAAATTTCGGAAGAAAAAATTTGCATACATATACGTATATATACTGGAGGAAAGACAAAATTTGACGATTCTGTGAGAAAAGGAAGTTGTTACACTTTTGTTTTCATGAATCGTGTGTTGAATATTTTAATCAAGTATCTATATTATTCAAACGGTAGAACAGTCCGCTGGTTCAATTTTCTAAAAATAAATCAATTGTGAAACACATTAGCTCGCCTTTGGATTAATTTTTTGCTTTTTTGGGCAAAGTTTGATGATATTGGGGAGGTGATATTTCATCAAGCACGAGGAATATTTACCTTTACCGTTTTCAAGTTTCGAAGCAATATTTATTTTCAAGCATTGATGAAACGAATACGAAATATACAGCATTTATTAATTTTGATTGACTAATTGAATCGTGATTTGATTTCAACGTTGATTCAAAGCATATAGTTTATATCACATACATCCTAAAATTTACATGCGGCCTAAAAGATAGAATGATCAATCACTTGATTCGAACTCGAATCAATAATTCATACAGAATCAGCATATACAATAAATATACGATAATGATAAATATGAAAATACGGAATGATAAACTTTGAACGCGAGAGAAATAAACGGAAAAAAGGAAAAATCTAAACAGCAAGCGAAATTTAACGTGACAAGTGCCTACGTTTTAATGAACGCAGACCAATTAACGTCATTAACATTTCAAAGTTTTCTTTATGGTCGAAACAAAATTTTGCTCGTGACTTTAATACGAAAAAATTTTTTTTCCTCAATCTTTGAATAATAATTTACGATTTAAAAAGTTGCCTTTGAAAATGTCATTGAAAATCACTTCTGTTCTATTCATTTCGTACGTCGTTAATTTTTTTAAAAGTAGATCGAAATGAATGAAACATATATTAATTAGAAAACAACTTTCGCAAGTTGATGAATTTATGTGCAGCGCGAGAATTTTATGTCTTCAATATCATTATTTTTTTACTAACCAAGTTTTTTATGGATACAGAAGAATAGTATAAGAACTACGATGCATCAGTAGAAGCATAATATAAAGCGTTTTTAACCTTTTATCAGTGGACTATGAAAAGTTTACGAACTCAATAAAGAATAAGAATATTTTCTTACCGCTCGTATAAGATAACGTTGAAAGGGGAAAAATGTGAAAAAAATTGTAAACTTGAATCAACTGAAAATAATTATTCCCAATATCGAATTAATGGAAAAATTTATAATGATATTAATTATTTATTGATCGAATAGTAAGGTTTCCGATGCAGAATCGGATTGCATTATCTCTGCACCATCAATTTACAACTCTCGTTTTGCATGTGTTTTAATGAAAAAGCTTGTCCAATTACGCAAAATTTGAAGTTTTAACCAAGCTTTTTCTATAGAATATTAAAAGTTGTTAAAAAGTATGGTACTGAAATTAAAACATAGTTTGTTATTAACGAAGGTTGACTTCATATTTCTACCGATAAAGGGTTAATTATAATAACTTTTATTTGTTCACAATGAAGTACAGAAAACATTTTTTTTTATTTCAGAAGCCAATATTTGCTTAACCCAGGAATGTGTTCGAACTTGTAAGTAAAGAATAATGAACATTTCGACAACAAGCGAAATAACATGCATACAAATTAAATCCCGCCATTTTCTACTATTATTGAAATGTCCCGAAAATTTCTGGCGCAGCGAATTCTGCTGACTGATTTTTGTTATAAAGTGAGAATTGAATGAATCATGAGAGTGAGGGGGAAATATTAATTTTCCAGTGTTGCGGTTGAATTTTGCATATGAAGTTATATTAATCAATGATTAAAAATATTGCGCATCGACCTACTGAGCTGATTTTCATTTATGAGTAGGAATAAATTATCATGGGTGTACAAATGAATAGACACGGGAAACAAAAAAAAAAAACGCTTCATAACAATTGTCACTGAGTGGACCTTTTGTCGGGTCCGCTTTTTTAAAAGAAAATTTAAATCGAACGAAGCTGCGCGCAAGCGAGGAAAAGATATAATTAAGCCAACAGTTTCGGCCCGTAACTTTACAAACAAAGATCGTAACTTTTCAAACTAATCACGAAACAATTTTTTACTTAGAAGTTCAATTTTCGTTGCCAATTTAACGAACTGCTTCGTTAACAGTTTTGATACATTTTCGCAGTTTATTGAAACAAAAATTAACAGAAAAAAAACAGGAAAATAAAACAAATTTAAGGAACATCAAATAGAAAATAACTGCGCTGTACAAATAAAAGTATCGTTATATTAATTTGGATTACCGGCGAGCTAAAATTCAATATGTTCTCATCCCTGTTAGTTTTTTTTTCGTTTTTCATCCAAGCGTAAATCAATTGAAAAAAAAAGAACATGAAACGATTACCCGGCGCGAGTTTAGATAAAATAAACACATAAGCCAATTGGGGCGACATTTTTCTAAGTGACTTTTCCGTTTTGGCCTTTTATCGAAGACAGTATATAAAATCGGAACTTATTGAACGTACCTTGTACGAACGAAAATTTCAACTCGTCCTAATTAATTGCACGCCTTTAAGTTTTCTCGACAAACCGAGCAGAGAAAATATTCAATTTCGTTCTCACCTAGTTTAATTATAAAGATGAGCCCCTTATTGGATAGAGAGCTTAAGGAAGAGCTTCGCAGGATTCCATCGGATCTTTTGAGTCACGATTATTGGCCGTAAATTCGTTACACATAAACAATTTCTCTGACTCAAATCGTTCGATTGCCTTGCATATTGATTGATTGAGAAAGAAAAAAATACATCTTTTTGTTTGGTTTGTTCTCACGTTTCCATTCTCAGCTGCTAATTTGTTATCTGCGATGGACAAGAAAGCTTCCCCGTGTATCGATTTTTTTCAATACGCTTGTGGAACCTGGAATCGAATCCACCTAATGCCGGAGGATAAAAGTTCGATCAACACGTTCGAAGTTCTAGCAGACCAACTGCAGGTCATTTTGAAACGTCTTTTGAGAGAACCACCCAATAACTACGATAACAATGCGACCATAAAAGCCAAGATGTTCTACAAGTCCTGCATGGACATTTGTGGGTACACCGAAGTTAAGCTTGATATTGTTATGGTTCACATTTGTTTACACTTGCCCTATCTCCTCTTGATTCAGTTAACTTTAATTTAATTTCACTGCGCTTTCATTTCACTTCTCAATTCGTTTTGACATGTTGCTTTTTGGAAGCTTCTATTTTCATCTCAAACTCTCAACTTTTGCACATTTATTTGAAGAGCCGAAGCTTTTTTGAATCTGTCGAAAATTTTTACATCCAAAAATGAATTAACTAATTGGTTGTTGATGTTTAGTCCTAATGATTGATAAGCCTCTCATTTTCTATTGATAGCGCAAATCCGGAGAATAGGAGACGCTCCTTTGAGGGATACCCTGAAAGCGTTGGGTGGTTGGCCGGCGGTAACAGGCCCTTCGTGGAAGCCACGTTGGAGGGATGTAGAAATAATTTTAGGACGACTTCGTGGCGAATATAACGAAGGTGCCTTATTCGAACAGTGGGTCGGCCCGGACGACAAAAATTCGTCAACGAATATCCTTCAGGTTAAATAAATGGTGTTTTAATCAAAATCTCCTGTACATTCATTTCGTCGTAGCTCTCAATTCAAATTACCTTCTGTCTTGGAAGTAAATAATAAGCTTGGATGTCGTTACAGTTGGACCAGCTGCAGTTAGCTTTACCAAGCAGGGACTATTATTTGTCAAAAAACAGTGAAGTACAATTACAAGCGTACAAACGGTACATGATAAGCGTCGCGGAGCTATTGGGGGCGCAATCAGAAACGGTGGATAATGAATTCGAGCAAGTCATTTTACTCGAGAAGCAATTAGCCAACGTACGTATTGGCAAAAATTTCAAAGGAGACACACTTGGAGTGCAATAATAATTAGCTCAATTTTACATGGTGAATGTCTTTTTTTATTTTTTCGTTTGTCTTTAGAAATGTTTGTTTCATCCTTTCAGGCTTCCCTGCACGAGTCAGACAGACACGACACATCCGAAATTTACCGGAAGTTGACGCTGAGAGAACTGCAGAGAGAAGTTCCACAAATCAAGTGGAGGAAGTACTTGGAAGAATTTTTGATGACAAATATCACGGACGACGAGCCGGTGGTCGTTTATTCCATGCCTTATTTCATTCAAATGGGTCGAATAGTCAATGAAACTGACAGCAGGTTATTGATTGAAACGAGATATTTTTGCAAACCATGCGCGATATTATGAAACGTATTAAATTTTGCGCTTTTCTATTTCCTACAACGATGAAAATATCATGAATTTTCAAAAAAGAAACAAATTTCTTTTAGTTTTTTGAATTGTTTGGTTTTTTAGGACGCTTTACAACTATGTGATGTGGCGACTTGTCCGATCCATAATGCCGCACATGATTGACGAATATCAGCAGAAGCGAACAGAATTTCGCAAAATTTTGTTAGGAATTCTTAGCGAGCGAAGGAGGTGGTCTCAATGCGTTGAATGGACGAATAAAAAACTTGGCATGGCTGTCGGCGCGCTTTTCATCAAGGATAATTTCAATCACGAAAGTAAGGTAGGGTGCGCGCACAGTTAGGCAAACAATTCCTTGGACGAAAGTTGTTGTAAGACGCCGAAAAAAGTTTTTCACCAAACGACAAATAAAAAGATGCTGACGAAAAATATGTATAAAAACAATAATTCCAGGAGACAGCTCTTGAAATGATCCGCACACTTCGCGAGGCATTCAACGAGCTGCTCATTGAGAATCGCTGGATGGATAACGAAACTAAAGAAGTGGCGAAAAGCAAAGCGGATTCGATGAATGAGAGAATAGGATATCCGGAATTCATAAAAGATCCTGAGGAGCTGACAAAAGAATATATTACGGTAAAGCATTTCTATATTAAGCATGCAAAATTTGTGCATGAAAAACAGGTCAGTGCGATGTGCGAGGGTTGGAAATAATGATTTCGGATAAAAATGATCGAATTAGCATGCTTAGCTTGTGTCTGACACGCCCGTCGTTTACTCGACCATGTTATTTTGCAGCTCAACGTTACGGAGAATCGCTTTTTGCAAAACATCTTGGCAGTTCTCAAGTACGACGCGTACCATAACTTGAAGAAGTTACGCCAGCCGGTGGATAAAAATAGGTGGTCCACGGAACCAGCGGTCGTTAATGCTTATTACAACCCGAATAATAATGACATCGGTATGTACACACCACTTTCTTTTCCTCAAAAACCATAAACCTTGACTGATCTGAAATCGAGTTCATTCTTTCATCTTTGCGAGAAAAAAAAGTATATTGCACGCAATCTTTCGCCTGGTGCACTATCTAGAATTGAGTATTGTGATTTTATTTTGACTGGGAAAGTATAAATTTGAATTTTGAATCAAATGGGATTTATCACTTGTAGTATTTCCCGCTGGAATACTGCAGCCGCCTTTCTACTTCCGGCATTATCCGAAGTCGTTGAATTACGGCGGAATAGGTGTTGTGATTGGACACGAAATAACTCATGGTTTCGATGACAAGGGTCGGCAGTTCGATAAAGATGGTAATATGATCCAATGGTGGAACAATGCGACCATCAAGGCATTTCGCGAAAGAACGCAATGCATCGTCGATCAGTACTCGAGATATAAGCTCAAGGAAATCGATCTCTCAATTGACGGCAGGATGACACAATGTGAAAACATCGCTGACAACGGCGGACTGAAACAAGCTTTCCGTGTAAGTATTTATACATCAGGTAATGGAACCTTCGACGTGATCTCATTTTGCTTCAACATTTTTTTTTTTTATTTAATTTCTTTTTGTTATATTCTTACTTTTCGTTAGGCTTATAAAAAATGGGTGTCCAAACACGGCGAGGAACCGCAATTACCCGGAATCAATTTGAATCACGATCAATTGTTTTTCCTGAACTATGCGCAAATTTGGTGTGGCTGGATGCGGCCGGAAGACGCGTTGACGAAAATTCGCAGCAGCGTGCACCCGCCCGGTTCTGTGAGAGTGTTGGGACCATTGCAAAACAGTCATGACTTTGCCGCTGCTTTCAACTGCCCACTTGGCTCGCCAATGAATCCAGAACACAAGTGCAGCGTTTGGTAAATTACTGACCACTGACTGAACACTGCTAATTAGTCTGGAAATAAATAAGAATTAATCATCGGAAATTTGTTTTTCAGGTGAACCGAAAAAGACGACAACAACCAACGAGTTTTTTCATCCTTTTTTGTTCTATTTTAAGTACCTGTTTTCATATTAGTTTATATACTGTTGTACTACATATTTCTTTTTTGTTATTGTGTAAATAATTTATTACAATTTGTTGTTAACTTATTGAGGTTGAATTCGTTAAAAAAGCTTCGTTAGTTAAATACAATGTAATTGGTGTTGAGTTTTAAATTTGTTACATTTTAAACACCAAAAATTAGCTTTTGTAATGCGATTAACTTGTGCGCTTAATTCTTTTACATTTGACAGATTTACATCTAAGGGAAAACAGTTTGAAAATAACTTGTTTGATAAAAGCTGATTTTGACTGGGCTCAAAATCGAACAAAAATATTTTACAGTCTTTGTATAAAACATAAATTTATAAGTGACGTTTTGTGTGCATCTATGACAGAGAAATATGCGAAATATTCCATGGCATGAAATCTAAGGGCTTTCTCCCTACTAAATTGTTGGATCTCAAAAACCCATTTGTCTCACCATAGCATTTTCAATGACACGCTGTTCAACAGAGTTTTGCTATGTCATATAATTATGTATGTATAAATGTTGCACTACCATATGAAAATATCAAAATTAGTCCATGTCTTGTGTTGGATTAATGCTTCGAAATAAATTTAAATCTAAAATCATTTGAAATCTTTCACATAAATGAATGTGTTGATTATAATGAAATTATGAACCATGACTTGTATATAAAATGTGCGACAAAATTATGAAGAGATGCAAGACATTGACTGAAACGTAATAATTATGAAAAAATAATGATATATCAGTTTGTTGCCAAATTTATATTATAGTATTAACTAATGAACATATCAAACAAATTTTTGGTCTCGTATTTATCAATCAAATTACCTAGATATTTATTTTGCTCTCAGATTAAAATTTGTCTGATAATTTTCTTACCTTAAGTCGATAATTATAAAACTGACAATTTTGAGACCAAAAGTTTACAACTACTTCGTTATCAGTATTGTTTTTATGTTAAAATATGAAAGTGGTGAATTCCAAAGATGAAGTTTTGAACTTTCAATACAATCCCTCCCGTATTCAATTCTTTTTGATTGATATTCATTGTTAGTTTTAAAGAACGATCCAAGTTCAGTTTTGTATGAAATAACAAAAAAGAAAAAAGAATACTTATTACCAAAGTTTATTTTAATCAAACATAGTATTTACAGTAGTTAAAAATAGTTTTTTTTTTCACTTATCAATGGTCAATAATGATCAGCTCATCTATTCCCCAATCTTCATAGCTGTTGTCAGGTAAGTATCGTCGAATGATGATGGGAATTTTACGTTGCTTCAGTTCTTTCATGGCTATTTGAAGTGGATCTGTCTCTCCTTCCAATTCGACCATCACCGGGGCACACATCGCTATCTGTAATGCCCGTGTGCCTAAGACCCTCGCTCTCTCATACCTATAACATAAGTTATTGATAAGTTTCCTGAATGATTTAATTTCATCTAAGAATTTTGAAAATAAATAAATTTTGTATAAAAAACATTGCTCGAAAAAAGAAAAAGTTGAGTTGATATGAAATATCAAAAAAATAATTGTTTACACTTACTTAGTCATGTATCTAGTTGTGATTCGTTTGGATTTAGAAACACCGCCTCCCGCCTCTCCCGCTGGAATGATTTCGACATTTTCTCCGTCCTCCTCCGGTTGCTCTAATTCAATATTATCATCGTCGTCAACTTCGTCGAAGTCATCGGCAACGCTGTTTGTAGGTTAATAAAAT
This sequence comes from Trissolcus japonicus, assembly GCA_030522925.1. Classification (NCBI taxonomy): domain Eukaryota; kingdom Metazoa; phylum Arthropoda; class Insecta; order Hymenoptera; family Scelionidae; genus Trissolcus; species Trissolcus japonicus. Next base: position 171,181 of record JAPYZS010000174.1, on the reverse strand, counting down.
TTAAATCCTCAATAAGGTAAAATTTCAAACGAGATATAAAACATTTATAGTCTAATTCAACAAGAAATCTTACTCGTCTCCATCAAATTCGTCGTCAGCCATGGTATTGCAATTTTATAAGACAATCAAGAATAAAACAATGTGACTTTAGGACGCTTTTAACGTGCTCCAAACGACTAAACAATAACAAGATCAATCGAACACAAACCGAAGAAAAAGGACTGCGTCGCCAGGTGGCGCAAAGTTCTTACCGACTTTTGATAAAACTTTACCGACAGGGCCCTTTTTCCTACCGAGTTCAAGAGTGACACACTTTGTGAACCTACTCCATTTTGAGAAGGTAAACACACATGTTTTCCATGTCGCTCCTCACGCCGTTCCTCCATCGGTATTGTTGGATCATAACAAAACCATATTTGTCATGAGAAATAGGATGAACAGTGACAAGTGTTTACTGTGTAGTGTCACAGATTATTCTCATCGAATTTGAGTCATGAGATTAGTTTAATTGCTTACTTTTTCTTTGAAAAAGAATTATTAGTAAGTAATAATTTTAAGACATCTAATTTCATTTATCTTTTCACTTGATAATTCGTACCTTAAATGTTGCTACAAATACATTTGTTCGGAATTAATAACGTTTTCTGTTAAATTTTCCGTGGATTTATGATTTTTTATGTAAATTAGTTGTCCAGTGTTATCGTTAATGTTGATATATACTTTGCTCTTTTCAGGTTAGAAATAATTGTACATCATGAAGCTGGTGCATCGAAATCTTGATAAAGATGGGGAGGGGTAAGTTATGATAACAAACCATTTTGTTAATTTTCAACATTTTGAATAATTTTTATTGCTCTTTAATATAATTTTCAATATAATTTTGTAGAAGCATAGGACTAGTTCCTGAGAATACGGAGGACATGTGGCATGTCTACAATATAATCAGCGAAGGAGATTATGTCAGCTGTTCCACTATTAGGTACGATCCATCTTTCACATTAGTTTTGATTTAAAACAAATGACGACATTTTGTGTTATGATATATGACCATAATTCAAAATTTGAAAAAAGAAGTATATTCAGAAACCATGTTTGAATTTCGGAGATTCATACGTCTTAATAATAATAAATTCGGAACAATATTCATCTCATACATCATTTGCAATGCTGATAAATCGTGATTCAAAGTAAAATATTCCAACTCGGAAGGATAAGTAGCGAAACTTTGTCATTTAAATAACACTGTAGGAAAGTACATTTGAGAACTGTTCAACTGTTTTTTGATTAATAATATGAAATATTCTTACAGAAAAGTACAAACTGAATCTTCCACGGGAAGCTCCAGTAGTTACAGGGTGAGAACGACCTTGAAAATTTGTGTTGAAACTATCGATTTTGATACTCAAGCTTGCGTCTTACGTTTGAAAGGTCGAAATGTCGAAGAAAATAAATATGTTAAGGTAATATTAACCAAATGAAAGTATTTTTGATAAAAAAAAATTTATTCAATAAGAAATGGTTTTTATATTGTGTTTTTGTTTAAATTTGATTCAAATCACGTTAAAATATTTTAATTTCAAAATAACTTAACCGTTGTTTGTATTCTTTCAAAAATTTTTCACATGTTTTTCAAGTTTTTATCATTTACGAAGATTTGCTAATCTGCTGATATCGGAGGCATTTCGCATAATATTCATATGTTAACAGTGAAAGTCTGCTAACGTGTATGAAATGTGATCATTTCAGACTGGCGCTTATCACACTTTAGATGTTGAATTGAATCGAAAATTCACTATCACAAAGGCAAAATGGGATAGCGTGGCGTTAGAGCGTGTAGACACGGCTTGTGATGTGGCTCAAGTAAGCACTGGTTCAATTTTGCTCAAGAAAACGCGTACAGAGATGAACAAGTTGCTAAAATCCTTGTCGTTTCCAGAACGCCGACGTAGCTGCCGTAATAATGCAAGAAGGGATCGCTTTTATTTGTTTAATTACCGCTAATATGACGGTTGTGCGAACGAAGATAGACCAAGTGATCCCGCGCAAACGTAAAGGCAGCGTTACACAACATGAAAAGGTACTTATTGTGAATCAAATAAAGAACAAATAAAGTCTGGAATTTGTTTCAACTGTTCATTTTATGTTTCAGAGTCTGAATCGATTTTACGAAAGCGTGATGCAAGGCATCATCCGACACATAAACTTCGACGTTGTAAAATGTGTGATCATCGCGAGTCCTGGATTCACCAAGGATCAGTTCATGAATTACATGATCCAAGAAGCTGTCAAAGCTGACAACAAAATCATCATCGAGAACAAGAGCAAATTTATTCTCGTGCACGCAAGCTCAGGCTTTAAGCATTCCTTGAAAGGTATTACGCTTCATTCTGTTGCTGTTTCTCTTTGTCTGTCTTCGTAATGGACAAAGTAAGAAGTAATTATGATGATTGTGTTGCAGAAGTTCTATCTGATCCGGCCGTGGTATCGCGCATTTCCGATACGAAAGCCGCGGGCGAGGTAAAGGCTCTCGAACAGTTTTATAATATGTTGCAAAATGATCCAGCGAAAGCGTTTTACGGCAAAAAACACGTTGAGAGAGCGAACGAAGCTCAAGCGATTGAAGTTCTGCTTATCTCCGACAAGTTGTTCAGGTATTGAAACGGGCTGAAAGGAAGACAGTAATCCTTTGATTCGATTCCAATCTTCAATCAATCAGTTTGATTGGATTGTCTTTCCATGTTCTGTAACAATGTTCGTTGCAGGTGTCAAGACGTTGCCCTCAGGAAGGAGTATGTTAATCTCGTTGAGAGCGTGCGGGACTACGGGGGCGATGTAAAAATATTTTCCAGCATGCACGTATCCGGCGAACGTAAGTACTACACAATTCAATGAAATATTTACGACGCGCTTCGAGTCTGTACTCGCATGGGAACGACAATTATCTTCCCTTCATTTAATATAACGTAAGCGGGCTAATGTGTTGCAACATGCCTTATTTGTAGAACTGGAACAGTTGACCGGTGTTGCTGCTATTTTACGATTCCCCATGCCCGAATTGGACGACGAGGATAGCGAAAGTTCCGACTCCGAGGATGATGATTAAACTAATTGAATTCCTTCTTACGCGCAAACACGATATTGTATCTGCACAATTTTGTGCTGCGCATTTGTTTGTAATAAAAAGAAAAGAGTTATTATTTATTTCAAATAGTAAGATTATTTTATCGACCAGTTATGTGAGCTATCTGCACAAGTTTGAGGATAAATTAATAATGAGTACATCGGGGCGTAAAATTGTCACAGTTGCGAACCTCATTAAGATCGTATGGGAAATAAATTCAGTCGTTTGGAACATGGCGAGGCACGCATGGTTTAATTTTGAGCGCCAAGTCACAGTTTCGTGAGTAGATATTGAACGAACAAATACAATTTGAATATTGTTATATGACTTAAAGGTATGTGAAATTAAATGTTCAACATATAAGATTAAATTGAAGTCGAGTTGCTAAATAATCTTGCGTTATATATTTCGCCAGCCTCGCATCAATGACTTTTGTTTGCAAACATAATCCCGGTCTTATGAGCCATTTGGCTCGAATTATAATTTACTTCGCTACTTGTAATAAAATTTTGTATACTCAACAAGCTCTTTGGAATTGGGAAAGCATTTATGTAAATTTTTTTTCACTCTTAAACCGTTTCTTCGATTATTTCGTAGTCGTTTTCTTCGGAGTTTTCGCTGCCAGTACCATTCGCACGAGCAACGTTCGTCAGATCATGAGTAACTCGGGCGATGCGCGCAGCTGCTTTGAATTTGATCGTCGCTCGATGCTTTTCCATCTTCTTTTTCCACTGAGAACAATAATTCATTTTTATTAATTCTAGCCCCGACAGGGAAAGTCGTTACGAATGTTTCTTTCTTGTAATATTCAGTGCATTGTACCTCCACATCCCGCGAAGGCAGGCCTGCCAAGTATTCTTGGATTTCCGGTTTTTGTGGATCAGCAATAGCCAGAACCGAGACACATCCGTCCACGGTGCCCAAAACGATGCTTTTACCGTCGTACGTGCTATCGATTGCGCTGAGCTCTGCCTGAACTCGGTAGTTCGCTATCATTTCGCAATCGCTCGATCTAGAGAACAGTTAAATGCACCCTTAAATAGCTTCAGACGGCAAAAAAACATCCCCCTGGATTTTTTCCACTCTTTCTTTCATTCTTTTTTTTCAATTTTCGTTCTCAAATCAATTTCGTTTACCTGAAAACTCGGATCGTTTTCCTTCCGCTGTGGTAATAAAGAACATACTCGTCAGTCCTGTTGAACATCGATATCACTGTGAAAACTCCTTCGGCAACTTTGGGGATGTAGGTTTTCACGGTCGTGCCTTTTTTCAGCTCGATGAGCTCGAGTCCACCTCTGGGGAAAAAGGAAAAGAAATAGAAAAAAAAAGACCCACTGATAATTATTTGACTTCCGCATTATGATAATGCGATTGTGTCTGGAGTGCCAACCTGCTTGGGGCGTACAGGGTGTATTTTCCATCTTTGCTGATATTTCCACTCCATTTGGGAATCGAACGTATTATTTTCTTTTTGTTGATATCCATAACGCTGCCTTTATCCGAGCCGATGATTCCCACCAAGTGCGCTTTATTTGGAATTGGCACGACGCTCACAATATCCTAGAAAATGTAAACCAACAATAACAACAAAATATCCTCCACCTGTCGTCGAGCGGCTAATATTATTTCATAAGTTTGCTATGCATACCTTGAAACCAGGCATTTTGACTGGAATTTTATTGATCAGAGCTCCTGTTTTTGCGTTATAAACAATGATGCAGTCTCGGCTACCTTTATCCGCTGCGGGTACCACCAAATGACTATTATCGGTGGTCATAATTACTTGTCGGAACGGCGTTCCAGTGTGACTCCTCACCGGATATTCTATCGAAAATATTTTTGCTCCATCTAAAACGGTACGAGTCCACCGTCATTGTTATATTCAATTTAATTTTCTCACAAATGAGCCGCGCCTGGCTATAATTTCTTTTCCCCCTTTCATGGCAAATTTCATTTTTCAGAACGTGGAATATAATGATAATACCTGCGTAATTGCCATTAAAAAAGGAGGGAAAAAAACAAGAAAAAAAAAAGGTGAAACATTTCAGCATACCTGAGAGACTACGTAGGATGAGTCTCGCCGTTGTCCGCATTGTTTCTACACCCTGCGGATTATTCTGTCTGGATACCGTAATGAAATTTGAATCGTCGTTGCCCAGTGTTAGCTGTTTAACATCGTTTTGCACTTCTTTGAATAATACCTGCTCCGTTATGCGATTCCAAATCAGAACGTTGCCGGATTCCGTGCAAACGATGTACCTAAAATATTGATTGATTTCCCAGTCAGTTTGAAATAATGGAAAGAAAAATGAGGCTGTGACAAAAATACAATTTTTTTTTCATTTTTCCATAGGAAGGACTTCGGCCATACTTTCCGTCACGTGTAATGGAGGCGTGAGTTACAATCGCACCCAAAGGACTATCCGCAAGTTTTGAGATCAATTTTCCAGATTGTAAATCCCAAACTCCTACACAACTCCTTGTTACGGTGACTGCTAAATCGCAATGCTCAGCCAAGCTGTTAGTGAAAAGGGTAAATAACAACATAAATTAACATTAAGGGACGGGGTGGTTTTTTAATTCCAAGTTTGATTCAGAAATCGGTCGACTTTGAAATAGATGAGGAATTTGTATAGAGCTCTTTGAACGAGGAATTACCTGATGGAGTCAATTTGTAACTCGTGACGATCAATCACGTGAACTTGTTCAAAAATGTTATTAATATTCCATACTTTGACACTGCGATCGATGCTAGATGTGATCACGCTGTTCCAATTACCAATGGTCAAAGCTTCTAATTGAATTATCCTGGCAAAGTGAGCATCCAGGATTTTCACAAGATCACAATTTCGCATATCCCATACATACAAATTTTTCCTAAAAAAAAAAAAAAATTGTATGAACACCAGTGAGCCGCAGTTAATTAACTTTGCTCTAAACCCACAAATTATTCCGCAATCAATTCATTTGCTATCAGATCGCGGTAATTTAATTATGTAACACGACTGATGATTTAATAACGGTAACGGAATTGTTTCAAAATTACAATTCAATCGTCTGTGAGGAGAAAAAAAGGAGAAAAAAAAGTTGTATCAAAAATGCATTTACCTGACACCGGCCACGGCATACGTTTTTGTACCGTCAACCACAATTGAATTTGAGCACATCATTTTGGTGCTAATATTTCGAACCCCGTTGGGCAGCGCTAAAAATTTCGCAACCTCGTTATCCACTTTGATGAACCACACGACAAAGCCGTTCCCAGTTGTTGCCAAAAGTGTTTCCTCGTGTTTGTCCAACTTTAATTGTAAGATGTATTCAACTTCGTCGTTTAATGTACGCGACAATGCGCAAGATTTTTCCCAGCAGGACGCATTGCCAACGGTGTACTGCGTCACGCGAAAATCTTCTTTGCTCGTGCAGGCGTAAAGTGTTTTCTTATCATTTGTCATTACCATCGCGCTGCAATGTTTTTTTTGTCATCAGAAAAAACGAACGTAAGAAAGAAAGAGTTAAGCAGTCATTCATCATGATCATCTTTTTTTCGTACAAAAATGTGTGCAACGAGGGATGCAACAAATTCTGACACTCTTGTTGTGTGTTTTTCATCAAGCTTGTAATAAAACATGACAGATGACAGTTCTTTCCAGCTCTGCCAATATATTATTTTCTTTTCGTTGAAACCCTTGTTAGAAAATGGCTGTTGCACAATTTTCGATTGGATTCGATTTAAAATTTGTCACACGATATCCAAAAATGTTCATTGAAACAACACGAAATCGGATTTTCTATTTTTTTTTTTTTCATTTTTTATTTTGTTTGAAAAATTGCCAATCTACGATTTCATTCATCGTAGTTATCAGATTATTTCGTCCGGTTTAACGAACGAAATTCAAGTTTTCTTTTCCAGTTTTCCAATATGTTTATTAGACGTGAATGAATTGTCATGAAATTTGTTGCGAAAACGAAAGATTTGTTTCAGGAAAATGATTTGCGGCAGAATAAAAAACTTACCTGTGGAATTCGAAGGGCATCAGCATTGCTCCTTTCATATGAGAGTATAATAGCATTGCGGTGTCTTCCAAATTTCCCTTCCAGAATATAATTTGATAATCTTCCAAACTTGTGTAATCGATATCTTGAAATAGAGTTTAATTAATTGATGTAGTTAGCAATTTGTTAAGTGGCGCACTCAGAAAATCGTTTTCTCGATTCAACAAAACTAAAATTGACTAATTGGTTTTGACATCAAGCGACATTAATCGCACTCGAACTAAAAAACTTCTGATAAATAATGGCTCCACAGGAATGAAAAGAATTATTGATAGGTGCGCTCTTTCTTTACTATCGTCTTCCTTTAGACGATTTTCCAAGGCTCTGTGTACACTGTCAAATTGAAATGGTTTCCCTTTGCAAAAGGAGATTCAAAATAATTGAAAGATTTACTTAGAATTAACCACTGATTGGTATCTTCAGGGTTTGTATGACTGCTGAGCAAGTTCCCTCTCAAATCGTAACGGAACCAGTTCTTTGTGCCATAGATGAATGCAAATTGGTTCATAAGATAGACGCCCTCTATTTTTTCCCCGTCAGTCAATGGGTTTTCCACGACGAAAAATTCGCTAGTCAACATATTCAGGACGACGGTCTGTAAACGAAGTTGCCGTGAATGAATTATCATACGGGCAAAGTCTACAATCGTTTTGCAAATCAGCTGCGCCCGATCGATTAATTCTTGCGCCAATACCTGATTGTTATTCGTATACGCCGCTGCATATCTATTGTCCGGACTTAATACCAATTGTTGCATAATTCCCACTATTCCGGGATTTACATCCCTCGTCATATCGCTCGTGCTCAGATCCCAGGTTATGAATCTGTTTGATATTGACACCACATATCTGTAATCTGACGTTAAACAAAATCCAAAAACGGCAAACTGGTGACCCTCCAGCGAGTACTGAAACCAGGGGCAAAATTTGCAAACTGAATTTTCACCCCGCAAACTATAAACGAAAATTGGGGTTTCATTTCGGTGAAAATGACCCCATTTGAAATCTCAAATGTTTCCAACTATTTTTCTCATTATAACAAAAGTGAAGTGAAATTCCAAGGCCAAAAAAGATGGTCTTAAAAGAATCCACTCGATTCACAGCAAAGATTTAATTTAAACTTTTTGATGATCGTTTTAGTTAATGACCGAGGATGAACGGCGAAGTACCTTGAGAGGGCCGCCAGGTGTATGCAAACAGTGATAAAGTGGCAATAAAGCGCAGTTTTTCGCGCCGTCGGTATCACATGCTCGTAATAACATCTGAATGTTAACATTGCTCCCAATTTCGGGCAATAGGCGACCTATCAATTGGGGCGCTAACATGTCCGGATGATTCCCGAGAATTGCCCCTCCTAATCGCAATGCATCAGCGACTAGCATGAGCTCCCTATTAATTGCAAGAACATATGATTAGATGGATTCATATATTAGACTGGCCTGATGTTTGTATTGCTGACGAGTCAATCGGATCAGATTAATTTATTACTGAAAGTCATGATACGTGCCTTGGTGGCCTTGGCAAAAGGGAAATAGAGTAGCAAATTTGATCAGGTCGGAATTGATGAACCGGTTTGAACCGGGGTTTATGTTATTTGTTGGTATTGATTTTATGTATTACCTTACTATGTTTTGGTCGTCGATGTTGTTGCAAGTGTCTTCGAAGTCCGAGAGAACAGCCTGCAGTGGACAGGAGCTTAACTTGGCATGTAGCCATTCATAATTGAACAAAACGTTTTCGAACAGGTCCTTGAATCGGTGCGCCCTTACCAAATGATATGGAAGTTCGCCGAACTATTAAAAGTACAACAAATTGCTTCGGTAAGAATTTTCTCCTCCTTTCCTTTAACTATGTTCTTCAAATAATATATTGGCACAGATTGCAAGGACGGATAATTTAAACCGAAATCACTGGCCGTTTATCAGTTCATTCGTCGATTGATCCTTTGTTTTTCTTTTCACGAAATCAAATAAAATGTACAAAAAGAATTCCAGAATAATTAAAATTTTGCAATAAAATGTATGCTGGCATGGAATTGATACTTCATTGACGAATGGATCCCTTTGATTCAATCCCATGATATGCATTGAATTTTTTCAATTTTTGTTCGTCCTTTTGATTTTGCGAATGAAACTTGTAAATAATATTCGGGTGTGAAGCGCTGCTTGATTAATATGCCTGGGTTTTATTGACGAGATCCTAAATTGAATAGCGTTGTATAGCATTAAAGGGTTACTCATGTTTCAGTTTACTTAGCCGCAGCATTCATCAAGCTCAAACATTATATCAGGTGGAATTGGTAATTTTATTTTTAACGCCTCCAATGACAGTTCCCCTTTAAAAAATGACAGTTTAGCGTTATATATATTTTTTGTTTATCACCATTTGAATGTACAAAATAAAACAAGCAAAGAGAAAACTGATCTCCGCTTTTAGTTGGATGAGTTTTGGAAATAATAAAAATGTACTATAAAAGTGACTTTTTAATCGCTTCAAATAAATTGCTGCGAGGAAACAGATTCGGCTTGGGAGAATTGAAAAAAAGTACAATCAAGAGAAGTTGTGCGCGACCGTTCAATAACTTGAATTTAACTCAATGATGCTCTCAGATGTGCCGACTCAATGACTCGAGTGTTTGATTTCGTTATCGCGTGATAAAAACCAATCAGTTCGTAATAAACAGCCTTGATAATCCGCTTGCCGCGAACGGTCACCTATTGATCGACCATTCATCACCTTCCTCAAATTGTATCTCGATATTTTGCCATCCTTCGAATAGAACGCCAGCGGCTGCTCCGGAACCTTTCTGTCCGCGACGCCTTCCTTGTCCGTCAAATTGAATCTGTAAAATAATTCGTCAAGTGTCAGCGCGTTCCACGCGGTAATTTTGATCAGACAGCCATCACTCACCGGTGTCGCTGTATCTCCGTGTACTTAAACGGTTTGGGTCGACCTCCCCCCCAGATGCCGAGGTAGTAATCCGCAATCATCGAGTGGAAGTACGTCGCCAGGTTGAGATTTTTGAAGTATCGTTCTTTCGCGGCGTCCCGAAACTGCCGATGGTACCAATTCAGAACGCTGACGCCATCGGCTTCTCTCTCGCTCAGATAATTGGGCAGGTCGTTGCGGATCCTTGTCCAAAGCAGCGGGGGGATGCGCCGCACAGGCGGCAAATGGTACTGGTACACGTCGTCCAAAACTTTGTCATCCAATGATATCATGTCCTCCAACTCTGACTCGGATAAGCCGGATTTCGCGGCGGTTATGTACGCCAGGGCGTGAAAGACCAGGATCTTGCCGTGCTGCTTCTCGATTCGTTCGAACAGCATCATTATGCTGTTCATCACGGTGTTTGCCAGATGGGTGTCAGCTGGCTTCGTGTAACTACGCCATCGACATATCTCCGCGAACACTAGCTTCACGAAAATTGGCAACGAGCATTTTGATATAGCGTTTGCCACCAGACGCCACTGATAGTTGTTCAAGTCACGGTGAGCTGTCTTCATCCACATCCTATACAAGTTTTCGACGAAGTTTTTAATTAATCAAGCTGAATTATAAATAATTAATCAAATTCAAAGAAAAAATCAGCCATATTTTGTTTTCTTTTCAGGAAAACAAACCTCTGCGGATAAGATTATCAGATGAAAGATGAATTGAAAATAAATTAAAAATAAGAGTACGATTTGTTTTCTTTCATTTGGGTAAAGATAATGTTTCTTGGGGAATAGAATTTCAAATTCGATCGTGAATAAACATTTCAGAACCATTGAAAGATGATACTTGGATAATCTCTGTTGTAAAATATTATATACCCATTGAAGGACTCATGAGTTCAGAGGTCCTTGAATGCTAATACCTCATCATTTTCATAATTGATTTTTCGGGTTTACATAGATATATTTTGCTCGTAAACCCAGATACACACATGCACCCATACTATTACAAGTTAAATATGCTTATGTTTCAGTACTCTACTCGGAACATTATGGTTATAGAGGGTGCTTCATTCATATCCAAATAATATTTCTCACTGATTCAACCAGAGCTTGGCTGTGGTCCAAGAATTTTTTTACGTCCCTCGAATTAATGTTACCTAGATGATTAAGAAAATGAAGACAGTTTTGATAATAAATGTTGCAAACTTAATTAATTTTTATTTTATTTTATAATTTATGATCTTCTCGGGATGCGTATATTTTTAGTTTCAGTTTCAATTCAGTTTCATAAATGCGAACTGAACATATCGTACTGGTAAAACAATATTGCGCTTTTGCAACTGTTAGCAGGTAATTAAATTGCGATTATCTGAAATCAATTGGAATACAGATTGTATCCACTTTTAATCAAGGAGTTTCCATGTATGGATACTCGACTTGCTCCGCGGGACTAAGTAGCGTTTGCAGCATTGCATTGAGATCGAGTTTATGACTTTGGCGGAACTTTTTTTAAATGGATGAGGTGTAATCTGGAATACCTTATGACATCCATCGCGAGCTCCTCGCCTAAAGCAGTGACTTCGATGAAACTGTTTTCGGTATCAATCATCCTACGTAACAGGTGATAATCTCGCGAGATTACAGGATTTGACTCTTCTGCGGCACAGGATAATATCATCTAAAAGCAATATAACACTTAAGTACATTTCGACGATTATTAATCTTCATTTGATCTTCATTTTTCGCCTTTTCAAACAACGATTGAGTTTCAAGACGACGATATTAATTTCAAAGTTTAGCACATCGCGAAATTTTGTTTCTCAAATTTTCCACGAAAAAAATTGTTTCTTTGCGATACGTTTTATACACAACACTTTGAAACAAATAAGCTATAAATTCAGTAACTACTTCAAAACAGGAAGTGGTAACTTGCAAGCCAGATATTATGAAGTACTCAGAGAGAGGGTGCGCTGCAGCTTCTGACACGTATAGGAGAATATTATTTTATCTATCCCATTACAGCTGCGTTTTACTACTTCCTTTGCATTGGCAACCGCAGACCAATTTCCACTTTCAGATCATCTTAAACCACGGGTGTTACATTGCATTCATCATTATTTTTAGGAAAGATTCGTATAATAAATAAACAAATTTTTTCCAAAATTAAAAACAAAAACCACCATGCAAAATTTTCAATATTAAACAAATGGAATTGAAACCGAAGATGGTTGGATGTCCTATTTGAATCACTACATTTTAATATACCTTGCAGTTTGACGGCAAACGAGTTGGCAACCAGGATAATTTGTTTCCCTGAGTTCCTGTTAGTTGGTCCACACTGTCCAAAAATAACAGGATCGGTTGCTCAGGAGTTGCCAGAGTCAGCAAGTGTTTAAAATGAGCTGTCAAAGGCACCAGATCGTCCGGGATTTCTTCAAAAGGTAACATGAAATTGTAGGAGATCTGACAATGTACAAAACAAGGGCAATTAATATTTCATCACCGGTGACACGACGATGGACATGTTACAAAAACAACGACTCGCACCTGCTGACAAATGGAAATTAACGTTGGCGTGAGGGCACTGCTGTCCGGAGTCGTGCCCAGAAATCTGATAATGTTGATAGGCTTTTTGCCGAGCAGCCATGCACTGCTGGACAAACCTGCGCTTTTTGCGAGAAGGGATGTTTTCCCGCAACCACCTTCGCCGTACAGAACAAGTGGTTTATCACTATCACCTAGCATGTACTCCTTTATTTTTTCCAAACTGTCTTCACGGCCGTAAAACACCTTTAAAATTGTACCGTAAATTTCATTGGTCAGTAAATCAGTAGTAAAGGTCAAAGTTTGGTGCGCCCACCCATCCAGTTGCTATTCAGTTATCTCTTAGTCGGTAAAAAGAAATTGAATAACTTTTTATCATTCATGGTTCAGTTTTAAATTCCAACCGGGTTCGAATGAACCATTGGTAAATAATTTAAATTCGAGAAATAACTGGGAACCAGAGAGAAAAAAGCGAATGATCTTTTTCTCTTTCGTACATTCTTGCAAGTTAGTGGCAATGCGGGCAAGTTTAAAAGTACGTAACGTAGCCTTTTCCTACTTCGTTTTTTTTTCTTAGTATATATTTCACATGTAGAAAATTTTACGTCATGTCAAATACATGACACGTTACATTTTTTTTCATAAAATTGAGTAAATCTTGCACGAAATTAGTTTAAACTTTACTTTGGAAAATGTTTGAAGTACAAAGTAACAATGGTTCCAAACGAGATCCAGCGGAATGAATTATTTAGTCAGCGTTGGAAGTAAATTGTAAAATCAAAGTTAGCCGTCGAGTTGGCGCTCTATTGTACAATCAGATTTCTTTTTTATTTTCTGTCATCGAATAGCACGCGACCCAACAAAGAGTTAAATTGATTAAACGAAAAAAAAAAAAAAACATTTTGTTTATTTCCGTCATACGTACCCTAACAGAATTATTGCATGCATGCAAGTGCTGCAGCATTTCAGTTATAATTTGTCCCTGTGCAGAACTGTCTTCTTTTTTCATCGCTCGATCAACGAGTTTGATTATGTTTCTATAAAAGTGCGTTATAAAATGTTGCAGGTATTCACTGTGTGTATCTGGGTCCAAACCTTCCCTCCCTATCCATTCTATTGTATACCTAAAATTAATTATCAAAAAAATGTTAAATAATTTTTATAATAATAATTATAATTAATAATAATTATAATAATAATTAAATTTTTTTTCGTCTCATTAAAATTTTTTATACAACCTTTGCAAATTCGTGCTCTCAATTTTGTTTGGCAGTCGATTATCTCTCAAGTCAGCTAACAGTTTAGAAGCCTCATTGTCTAAACTTCGATTAGCAATGTCAAGAAATAAACATGCCTTGCGAAGATTCTGCAAGTTGATGTTATTGATGTACCGCACGTACGCCAAACAATGATTCTTGGTATTCTTGACATTCAACACCCCGTTTATTACTTCTCTCTCTGTGACTGTCACATGAGATTAAATTTTTCACTTCATCTTATTATACATTTGGATATGATTCGACTTCCCCTATCAAGTTCATCTTTCTCCCTTACCTGACATAAAATAATTGTGCATAGTATCTTTGTCAAACTTCCCGTTATTGTACAAGGATTGTGCTCCTTTTCGGAACAACTTTTGCATCTTGACCATCGTGTCCCACCATTTTGCCTGGTCTTCTTGTTGCAATTTCGGTATTCTCTGAACAGGAAATAACTTTAAAATTGCACCCCCTCCAATTCAACAGTGACATTTCAAACAAACTTGATGAAAATTTACTTTATTGTTAAAATTTTTTAAAATGGAAGAAATGGGTTGTAGCACGCTAGTAGGCGGAACGGCATTGCTATCTTTTTTGTACCACGTATCCAAAACGCTGACATCTATTCCCTGACTTTCCAGTTCCGTGTGAAGGGTTTCCAACTCCGAGCTGAGAACGTACGTCGGTATGGGTCTGTACCCGTACTTTTGTCCGAGAAATACCTATAAAAATGTTCCGGATTTCAGCTTTTCACTCTACTTCCTATCTGCGAGCAAATCGTTTTGAAATTGTTTTCTGAGGTGCAAAAAGTCAGAGCACGCGCTCTCTTTACCACAAAGTTCGGCCCCATCGACAATCTTTGGCAATTTTCGATCTCCCGCATGCACAATTCCGTGGTCATGTGATCGTCTGTTGCCTCGTCTCTGACTCCCCATCGCATATCAACAACCTGTGAAAGCCAATTAAATAAATTTTGCACGTTATCTAAACAAGCGAGTCCGTCTGCAGTTTCATTAATTTGTGGTTCCGCATGTTTTCGGCGATTCATTTGCCCTCGCCGAAATCGTGAGCTTTCCCGGCACGCGCCAATTACCCAATTTAATTCGAGACAAAATAAACAGTCAAAAAAGAAAACTCGCGAACGAAAAGAGGTCAGGGATCAGATAAGTGGAAACATCACGGCGCTTTTAGTGCGAACTTTTCCATGTATTATTCACAGGGGAGTACCTGGTACCACCAAAAATCAATGTGTTCTCAAAGGTTAAAAGTTCAACTCGAGATACAACACATTTTTTGCTACCGACGCACATGATCCATAATAAAGCCAACCTCATTACGCAACCATGAAACAAACCTGAAATTCCAAACCATGTTTCTCCCGACAATAGTCCTTGATTTTTGGGTAGCACTGCGCCATAAGGGTGTTTCGCTCCATCGTTGTGTCTAAAATATTCAATATTCAAGAAAAGTGCAATTTGAAAAAAAAGAGCAAGATAAGAAAATGAAAACTAAAATGTATGCCAGGTTTTTCTTTACCAGTGAACGTGGAGCTGGTGAAAATGCGGACAATTTTCGAGCTGACGGGCGGTAGGGATTTGAGAGAGCCGGCGAAGATCGAATCGATCGTCTTTTCATCCATTGCTGATGATTAATTTCCCTTGCTTGCGAATTAGCGTACGGGGACCTTTGATGGTCCGACCCTTTCGAGCTCTATTATCAAACTGAGCATGTGGTGTGAATATGAGCACACGCACATACACCCAGTGCAACATGCATTCCAACATTTCGACCTATATTTTAGCAGCGCTACTATTGGTGAAGGTGGAAAATTGGATGGACTTTTTTTTTCTTTCCAAGCGCATGCAGTTGGGAGGTGAAATTTAGTTTCCTTTTTTTGTTTTGTGTATCAACGCGCGAGTTTGATTGATAGAAATTCTACTTCTCGGAATCTTATCATCGAGGAAAGTGTTGAACGCTGGAATCCTGGTTGCCATGGGTTGTTTGCTGGCACATCATGATCATCGATTGTTTGAAAGTGAAACGCTGAGTACACCTGCAATCATAGTCGAGCAACTGCGAGACAAATTCAAATTCACTAATCATCTCGTTGAAATTTAATGTTTTGCATATTCTTACGATTAATTGCTGAGCTTTGATTTATATTGTGCAAAAAATCAACTAAAGTGTAGTGACATTCAATTGCAAATTCTAAGAGCTCTTGATTTTGCAATAATTATTGGAAAATTATTTAACTCAGTGATTACAATACCGAGTTTCATATTTCGAAAAAGGTGGTAAATTATTCTGTGCTCGTGAAACAGCAAAATGGAAATCGAATAAATATTAAATAATATTCGAACAATTGTTCACGTTATATCAAGTTTTTCATACGATTAAATTTTCTGTTTTTGTTTACTGTCTATTTTAATTTACTGTTTCCTCACAGGGACAAAAATATACGTACAAATATATGTCGAATTTATATTTATTATATAAATAATGTATATTTTTCGATAAAATTTATATTTATTTTATTTATAAATGAGATGTATGTAGAATATATATGAATATATTTGAAGTATATAAAATATATCTAAAATATATGTTGAACTATATTTTTGTCCATGTGGGAAGTGCTAAAATTACATTAAATTTATATTATTATACTAAAAGTATATAATAATTAAAAAAAATTAATGTTTACAGGATTACATTGTGCCTAATACATTGGATCTCGTTATCTTGCTGTTTATCATGAAATGACCCACTTCAGATACACGTTTGCAGACAAAAATAAAATGAAAATCTTTAAAGGGGAATATTGGTGAATCAGCAGCAGATAAAAGTAAGCTCTTTTGAAAGAAATGATTGCCAGTCAATTTGTGCAAAAATGTAATAAAAATGGCTTCAACGTAAATGAGCGTTCGCCTTCAATAATATTATATAGTTTGCAGTTACATAAATTAATAATTATATTAAGTAGGTATTTTTCCTGAAAAAGAACAAACGTATTTCAATTCGGGATTTTAGCTGACGTTGATATAGTGAATGTTTTCCCAAGATATGAATTTCCCAGAATATTAAAAGACGAAATTGTTATCAGTATCTAAATAGGTAATAGTGCTGTAAACGTTTGAAAAGTTAAAAACAAACTTTATAATCGGTAAACAAAAATTTAAACTCGTGCATATATACTGTTGCTGTGTGTTCCCGTGCACTTGTATGTTTGTTAACCGGTTCGCATTAATCGGCTGACATCATAAAATTTCCAGGCCAGTCTTTGTAATGTTTTGCAAATTCAAATGTTTGTTTATTTCAAAAGTTTCCAAACAAAATAAAACAAAACAAAATCATTGGATAATTTTCAACTTTTAGATGTTTACGAAACTTAGAATGGCTGCAACTTTCGCGTTAATGAAGATAGAATTTCATTAAACTTTAAGTCGAAAAGTGATAGACCAAGATCACTGGAGCAATCATCGGCGATAAAAAATAAAATGATATAGACGAGATCTACAAAGTGCTAATCAACTGAAACTTCATCATGTGAACCTTTTAACGGAACTCTCCTGAGGCTGCAAAACATGACACACGATTGAAGTGCGCAGGGTCGTACCACAAGTAGAACAGTAATTAACAACGTGCAGTCCAGGATGAAAATAAAAACCTCAAAAGAGGGAGCGTTTGAATTGTTTGCGGAGTGTCAGTTAAATGGCTTCATAAATATTAATCCAAATAAAACAAAATTCGAGGTCGGGTGAACAACACAACAAGTTCAAATCAGTTGTACTTTTATTATCAAAATGTATCGTTAAAATTTCATAACGTTGACAAAACACAAAATCGAAAGCCGGACAAAAAACAATCTGGAGACAATTTTCATGGTAGCTAATTCTTCTCTCCTGGAAAGCTGCTCTCCTGAAACTCAGTTTCCCCCTTTACTTAAAAACTTATCCCAACGGTAGCAAGACGTGAAGTACGAATAGTCGAACGGGAAAATTAAACATTTGCACTCGACTGCTCGTCCCTTTAATTAAACCCACGTTAGTCAACTAGTGTGTTGCTAAATATTTGTGCGTTTATTTCAAAAACAGGACAAAACAAATACTACTCTATTCTCTAATTCAACACGTTCTGTGTTCTTGCAAGCCCCGGCTTCAAGTTTGATGAGTCGTAAAAAACTCTGGCTCTGCTCATTCGCATGTAACTATACTTTTTTTTCAGTTTCAGTTTTTGATGTTGCAAGTCGAGCGTGCAGTCCACGGAACAGTGCAATTCGAGCAGGAAATTTTCACCTGATAAGATCCCCGAGCAAATTTGATCATGAAACAATTGAATCAAAGGAGATTCAATTAAACATAATCAGATCTCGCTAACATCGACACTTAGGTCTTGGCAACACACTGAGACTTGGCACATAATCAATTTCCAAAAAAAGGAATGTCCAATGAGGTTTTACAGAGTAAACGCTTGAACGTCACAAAATACAGTGGATCGAAAGTCGGTTTAAAAATTGTTATCCTGCTAATTTGTTCATATTCAGATTTGTATATATACACGAATAAAGTTGTCCAAATATTGGAATAGTGATAGTCGATAATTAATAGTTATTTTAGCAACAATAACAGCTGTATTGGTATCGGGTATAGTAATAGCAGCGATAGTGTTAAATTGTTACATTACGGTGTCACGTGATAGGCAGTTATGTAATTATTCGTGTCCGATAAATTTACGTTGCGCTTTAACGGGGACGTCGTGATCTCAATTTGGTAGCAACATAAATTCTGCCCTTCATTTGTCTTTTTTCTCTTTTTTTCCAAACATGCCAGTGTTGTTGAAGAAGGACCAACCGATGCTCCTCAATTAAACGTATAACAACTAATTTTGTTATTGTTTATACAGTTAGGTCTATGTCGTGTGTATCTACATGTATGTAACTTCCGATTTGTCATCGTATCGAGCATACAACATTTCACGTCAACAACACCCGTAAGACTATTTACAGCGAATCGTGGCCAAGACCACGTCAATTCCAAATTGCATTCACGACGAGTATTTCACTGACACTTGCTCCTCGCACAAGAAACTGTTCAAGACGACCCATAACAATTAGTTTACCTCCTATGTTTTATTGCCATTAAGTACAGTCAGCTGATATTTAGTGTAATGTTTGCCAGAGGTTACCCTTTAAGTGCACGAATAAAAAGAGACATCAACCGGAAGATCATCGCTTTATTGGCCGTGATAACTGCAGTAGCAAATTAGTTTGGCATCTTTTTGGCAGGTACGATCGACAGTTGAACAGTGACTTATTCGGTAACTTCGACCGTCAGTATATTCGCAACTATTGCAATAACAACGAAGTAATCAGAACTGCGATTTCGAGCCATAATTTTGTTCGACGTCACTAAAGTACGTCAATGTGCAAAATCTCGGTTAGAGTTAATTATTTGCAAGTGGGGAGGGAGAGGGAGAGAAAGAAAAAGAAAGGCAGTACGCGTTATATAGAAAAATATTGCTACATTTGTTGACATTAGTCTTTGTTAATTACTGTGAATATAAATATTCTTCGGTTGAGAAAGAAACGTGGAAAATGTCGAAATGTGACAAAGATGCATGCAGTGTTAAATCATGTCGGACAAAATTATTGCTCGCACGCGTTATATGAAATTCATGTGTACTGATCAAATACAAGAATCGATCA
Source organism: Trissolcus japonicus (assembly GCA_030522925.1). NCBI lineage: Eukaryota > Metazoa > Arthropoda > Insecta > Hymenoptera > Scelionidae > Trissolcus > Trissolcus japonicus. Next base: position 151,562 of record JAPYZS010000174.1, on the reverse strand, counting down.
CTTGACGAGATGCTCGCTTTTCCTTTGAAGGTGTGCTCTTGTTTTACGTTTCTATTTATTTATGTTTTTAAAGTTCTTTTTTTTACAAAAATGCGACAGTATTGTACAGTGCCTATACAGAGCAAAATTGAGTGTACAGTTTTTCATCGTCTGGCCACTGAATTGTCTCCGCTCATTGAATGTGTTACATAGTAAACGAGATCGCAATTGTACATCGCAATAAAATCTGTAGCGTGGATTATTTGACCGAAGGGTTTTTCAATTTATGTACAATGGTTTTCCTTCATGCGTCACAACGACATACCGCGTTTCAAAACTTAGCATCATGATATGTGAGGATTTTTGTTAATCCGATAAATTGTGTCCTAATGCGTATAAGTACATAATAATACATTTCATTTTCCCAGCTTCATACTGTGGCTTTTCATGGATTTTTTTGACTTTCGATTTGCTACAGGAACAAATGTCCAAATAAAGCAGGTACCGGGTTGAATTTATGCCTCGGATTGAAATATTTGCAATAAAAGTTAACAACTTTACAAACTATTGAACATCGCTCTTATGTTTTTTTTTCACACGCATTATCAACAATTTAAAAAACAAGCACTTAACAAGGTGGCCATTTTGTTCGAAGTCTTAGACTGGTTATCTTCTCCAACACTTAAGAAAACTTGAGAACTAAAAGAACTCTCATGCAAATAAAGAACCGTGCGTTCTAACTAGCTTGCGCGCGCGACAAAGGAGCACGTACTGAACACTTTTTTTTCGCTTGGAGCAAAAAAAAATGCAAGTCAAAAGCGCGTGCAACTTTGTAACCGCGAGATAATCTTTTTCCCCGGAGAGTAAATTAAAAAAAAAAAGAACAAATACAACGATTATGTTAAAACAAAACACATCGTCTGTGTGATAAAATTGTCGTCCCATGGGCTGGGAAACACGACGGCGCACGGATTTGATATGTCTGAAGCGTTTTATCTGTCTCTCGACTGTGATATTTAACAAAGAACGTCGAACAAAAAAGCTCAGCGGATAATAATCGGGACGAACGTGTGTAATTTGACAGTTTCAGCGCGCTCAACCACTTAGGCAGTGTCGCGTTTCGTGCAATTGCTCTTTGCAAACGCTAATCAATGGTTTAGTCGCAAATATTCGTGTACAATTTTTTACAGGTGAATTATGTATTCGGATCTCAATCGCAAACTGACCAGCAGTTTTCTGTTTCGCGAGCTAAATCTCGCTGATTGCAAAACATTTAAAAGCACTCTTGTGAGTGCCGTTTGTCTCCTACATAATAGTAATGTTTATTCGCTATAATTATAATGATGTATTCTTGTTTGGCGTATTGTATCTACAACGGCATTATCATTAGTGATAACAGTGTTCGATAGCGAGTTTATTATTAACAATTATATTATATTCTAGCGCTACTGCTGTACCGCGCTTATAGTTAGACCGAGAAAATTTGAGACAACGAGAGAGTGCGTGTTCCGGTGATGTTCAATAGTTTAGCTGGACGCGTACTCATAGTTATTGCCAAAACAACGTGAAAATATGAGCAACATCACAACAACCGACATGTTGTTTTGCATATAAATTCAAAAGAGGACTCTGCTCGTGCGATGATTTATGGAGCATAAATTCGGCCCTGCAAGGTGAGAGTGTGTGACAGCCCAGCAGTCGAAAATCAACTTGATCCAATTGAACCCAATAAGATATACGACGGAAAAATATAAAATGGTTTGCAGCTTTTATCTCGCAAAAGAAAATCAAAACATTTTCGTGGCAAAATTTATTAGCAGAAATCAATAAAAACAAATTATGCGTCTGATTAAGCAGCAATTTTACACAAAAAAAAACGTTGAGTGAAAATCTCGTCAATCTTGTTGAATGGTCAGTTGAGTTTGTAAAAAATAATTATATTTTACAACACATGAATTCTTGATTGGTGCATTTGTTCTGATAATCAAATTATAAAATAAATCGATTTTTCAATGCTATTCATTATTCATGGAACAGCATTGAATTCAGGCTTTTTTTCAAATTGAATTCAATAGAATCTATTGAACGGATTCACGGCTGCTGAGAGTGCGCGGAGGTTTAACAAGACTTAGCAAAAAAGAAGAAAAATAAATGAAAAATATATATTGGTGATTAACACTATTCACATACACAGTATAATATAGCCTAATAAGGCCACCTCTTATTTGCAATATCAAAGTTTTGTACTACATTTTATAGATTTTCTTTTCTTCATTATGTTTCAGCACTCTGCGACTCTTCAACAAATTCCATAAGATTGACGCGTTCAAAATGAAATAGAATATATTCATAGGTGTTTACAGTGTGTGCATTTTCTATGAGATAGCAATTTTTTCATGTATATAATAATTTTCGAATATGAATACATTACAACTTTCATGCCAAGTAAATAGCATTTAAAATTCAACCGATTTTTTATACATGCGAGTCACAGATCTCATCCAGAAGCGACGTTAAATAAAAAATCTTTTTTTTTTCTTTTCAGCTCAACTAAAAATAAACGAAAAGAATGCGAAGTGATCCATGAAAATAATTGGACACAGTTGAGAACATAAGACACGAGACACATTTGATCATGAGATGGGCCTTATAAGGACATCGCGTACTTGATAAGGTCACTTTCCTTCTACAGTTGAAAGTTCTTCAATTCCACGAGCTCCATAGCTAATTGAATGAAACCGTCGAGATTACAAGTGAACGAAATGGTGTTTTTTTTTCGGTGGCTTTATTAGGCGCTGTTAGACAAATCGCTCGAGCGAGACGAGAACGTCGAAAAGGGGGGGAGGCAAAGTAGGCGGGTGAACAAAAACGAAACAAACGAGGCTAATCCAACGAAAAGCGAATGAAGGCAAAATAGCGTACTCTCGTGACCCTTAATTACTGGATGCTCGGCGTTCCGCATTGACTTTGTGTCCCCTCGTGCTACACTCAGCAATGATATGCATACAGGAAAAACGCCACCAGCCAGTAAACATTGGCAGAGAGCAGCGCGGCATTCTCGACTCCATTTTTTTCCGGCCTCTTTTGTCCGGGCTTGGATTTCGTGCGCCTCTTCCGCGAGAATATCGCGGTCGTCTCGTTCGTTGGCGAGTCCACGTTGCAGTAGCTGAGGTCGCAGCAGCTGATGCAGATCTGGAACGAAATAACCGAATTTATTCGACGTTACTATCGCAAAATTCGTCATTTCGTACCTTTTGGGTGTCGATCGGGATGCAACCGACGGATGCCGGGCCGCATTCGACTTCGGTGGCACAGCTCTTCCTGACCTGCAGTCAGAAACACTCGACATTAGATTACGTATCGTTGACGGTCGACGGATCAATTGTTCCGCGAGAGAAAACTGGGTCACCACATTCGTTATCACCGAAACCGACATCGAGCTTGCGGTATTTACGATTCCTATCGCGAAACCCGCCCTGCCTCTACGACATAGCTTTGATTTTGTTTTGACAAGTGCAACTAACGGCAATCCACTTATTCTTTACTTTTAAACTCAACTTCGTTTCAATGTTTCTGCTAATTTTGTTCCTGTTTTTTTAGCGCAATGTTTGTTTGTCTGTCACATAAAACACACTAGTTTCGAGAAATCGCTTTAAACAAGTTAATTTCAGTCGGGCTGATACGCCGGAAATATCAGTAGTAAAAAGTTCTCAGAATAATTACACGAATCAACTTTTGTGTACAACAAACTTTATGATAATTAAGTTGAAAATTGTATTTTTATTAGTAATTATTTATTTGGTATACATTTCGCGATCGGAAAAAGTACTCTGAGTTTATATTTGCTGAATTATTTCAGTCGTTATAAGCTGGATACTGAAATTTATGATCCAGTTTTCTCGGTGTTAAGTAACAAGATTCTTTGTTCCACTTCTGCAACAAAACTTATGTCCCTGGGAAGAAGGAGAGAAAAAACGCAGAATTACGTTCGTTATTAGATGCGTATTTAAATTAAAATTTTAATTATTATCTGTATCGCAGTCGTCTGCTTGCAATTTCTACCGCGTGTTATGCAATTTGTTATGATATGAAATTTCAATATTTATGATGTCATAATTAAACCGACTGTAAACTTGTCGACTGACAAATAAGTTAGCTCTTCAAAACTCTTCAAAACATTCATTAAATTTTAATTAATAAATTTGATTTCGAATCGACCAATTGTGATGAAAATATTCATTGATTTTATAATTCAATGAATACGCGTTTCACAACATTAGCAACAACAAAATCTGTACAGAACGTTGCAGTTTTACTTCCAGCATAGAGTCGTATATTATTCTTTAATCAACAAAAATAATGGAAAATAGTTGAATTTGTTTATCTTGAACCAAAACCACTTTTCTTGAATGTATTTCTTAGTGATAGGCCGGTATGAAAGTTTGTAGACGAATCTTACTGTCGCCCTGTCTCTTCATGACATGAACCAGTTAAAAGCATTTTAACATTAAGACGTACAATTTTATCAAGATCTCCTTTCACACTGAAAATTTTTATACAATCGCGAAATACAATATTTTGATTGAAAATTGATGGAAGATTTCTAAGAAAAATTTTTCCGCGAGTTAATTAAAATTTTGCGGAGCAACATCTGAATAGTAATTTGTAGCAATAAATTAAAATGCATCATAAACATTTTTCAACTGCAAGAGCATAACACCGCGAACGAAATAATTTGCATTTCTTTGGAGCAAAACGAGCGAATGTACTCAACGGTAACGATGAAAAATTTCAGAACAAAATTTTATATGTGTTCAGAAAGGTATATATACCAATCCCCAATCGATAATCATACAAGGCTACTTTTCGAGCAGAAATATACTTTTGTTGCTTCCATTTCTGATACCGTGCATGCGATAAGGTTGTTGATTCCAATTTATACGGAGAATATAATTTGAATTGTTTTAAATAGCAATTTGTTATTCGATTATTTATTCTGTTATTCAGCTTTGTTGAAGTGAATTTTTTATGAAACACTTTTTATTAAAACTTTTTCTTCATAAAAACTCTACCAGTTCTTAAAATATGATATTCAATGAAAACAATTAAAAAACAAAAATCAACAATATGCTTTATGGAGTATTGTTTAGATATTTTTTTTCGTGAAGCAATCTCTTTTTTTTCATCTGAATCAAAACAATTAATGTTGCAAGACACGTTGAAAATTGTTGGTCGAATTACTGATTTTATATTTATAATTTTTTTCAGTTGATCTGCTTGAATCTCTGCTTGATTATACTTTTCCAGTTATTCTCGGCGAAGATTTCGTAATTTAATCATTTTGAAATTAATTTTTCCACGCTAATTTTTCATTCAATTTACATCTAATGCAAAACTTCATTACGCATTTTGCGCAATGCGAAACTGTTAAATCATTTTATTTTACGACTATTTTTCAACGTTATCTCGCGTGGATCTAACAAATCGTAATACCAATTATTAACATGACTCATCATAATAAATTGATCTTTTAATTACATGCAAAATGCATTACGGACTCATATTAGCGTAGGTGTTTTATTAAATTTGAAAAAGAAGTGAAGAAAATTATTATCGCTTCCTTTTCGCAAACAGAGCATCACATTTGTTTGCCGACTTACTGCTCAACATCATACATTGTACTATACAATGACTAATAGAACTTTGATTAAACCCCAGAATGAGACTCTTGTTACGACGACAATGATTACAATTTATTTGACAAAACATTCATACTAATTTGTTTTGCATAATGTACCAGTTTGGTTCAATTTACATCTACAAATTGTTGTTGCGTTTGTGAACGATGAATGTTCGAGGTTTTCACTTTGCGAATGCTGATTCATGCATTCGCTCTCGCTTTCCGGTTACGACAATCATTTCGTATCATATTTTCATAATTACAACGTTCTCATGTGAACGCACGGAAAAATGACTAGATTTATATGAAAATTGAGTTTTAATGTATATTGTATATCAAAATGCGAATAAACCGCGCCATTTGACGATCAGATGTGCGGATCGGCGGACGTTTTATGTACATCCTTCGCATGGAAACGTGGTTACGTATAATGAATTTCAAATGAGAATAATAATATGAATAAATCCCTGATGGAAAAAAAAACAACCGGTTATGAATTTTAAGTTTTAATTAAATGGTTAAATTGAACATTTATTTTGACTGTAAATTAATTATAAAACTGCGAAGACACGGATGCGCCGAAAATCTTAATAATGGAATGACACTTTTTATCTCGAGCGTCGGATGTTGATGATTGAACGACGTAAGCTCGTTGGAGATTCAACCTCGACGTCCCCCACTTAATGCGAGCAATATCTTTTTGTCAGAAGTGCAGGAAAGTATGTGGCATGACAAAAATCAATTCGCCATATTCCCAGTCAAGTTTAGCGTGTGACCGAACAACGTAAAACGGAGATAACGGATCTCCATTCAAGCTGAAATATGATACAGGATCTGAAGATTCGGATATAAATTTTGCATGAAATGTAATAAAGTATTAACCAAAACGCTGTTGCCGTTGCTGTCTAAAATGTGCAGGGATCGACAGAAATCCTTGCCTTCTGCCGGACACGGTGTGTCTATGGCCCACTCGTTACACATCTGCAACATAACAAAATCAAATGAGTTTTGGTCACAGCGTGCAAGTAATGAGATATTCGTGGCAAATTCAGAATCCTTTATAATCTCGTTGCAACATTATTTACCGAGAGTTCAAATTATCAGCGAACATCAAACATTTAATGGTATATGTCTTTAACTCACGAATATCATTAATAATTGCTTTGAAATTTGAAATTCACAATTCACTAAGCCCCGTTCAAAGATGCACTTTAAAATTATATAGCTTGCATGAAAAGACGATTAATCGATTCTCGATGGTGAACTAAGTGTGACGTTTTATTTATTTTTTTTTTCAATGATGCATCTAATTAAAGAGAATAATGAACACTCGTTTATCGCCTAAGAAAACAATTTGAAATTTAATTACCTGGAAAAATAATTACGCTGAAAAGCAGAGATTGATCCACCAATTTATATTGTTCAGTTTTTTATAATATTATATTAAAAATTATATTCACTCAAAACAATTTTACTCTCTGGTAAACTCTATTGTTTGAAACTTTTTTTTTTATCTAAGATGTACTACGTGATAAGAATAATATAAAAAAGCGCAAACTGTTCAGAAACGGAGTGTTGGAGATTAAAGGTCAGATTAAAAAAGAGTCGACAATTTTTTAATGACCGTTAAATCACAGACATTGCCACTTTTGACCAACTTTTTTGATACATTTATAGTAAACTGGGCCATGTGAATGAAGTCTGCTACGCACACGGTAAATTTCAAGTGCATTCAATTGACTCCTTAATACCTGATTATCGCTGACGTTGACACAAGTATAGCACGTTAGACCTGCGCAAAAGAAATCAAGTGGATGAGAACAGACTAGGCAGAAGCCGATAAGTTGCTGAAAGAGGTCAAGAAACGTGTCGCGAAAACATCAAAGCTCCGTCGTGTTTCAAAACATGTAACCCGATATCAATATTGATATAAAACCACTGCTCACTTTTCAACCGTTAACTTGATTCAAATTTTTTTTAAAGGTAAAGGTTACGGAATGGCAAATTAAAACAACAAAATGTTTATTGACACGAAAAAAAAAATCAAAAAAACGAAGTTCTGAAACTACTCGCGCGATCACGCACTTAGTATTTCTTATGAGACAAAAAAATAGTCCAAGTTTATGGCAGACGCGACACTCCAACTCCGGGCGAGTAGGAAAAAAGCCCACGCAAACTTTATACATCTTATTAACGATTACCGCAACTAAAAGTTTGACGAAAAAAATGATCGCTAAAGTTTGCGGTATCGTCCCTGGTACTTCAGCGCGGTCATTAGGGGACTACCATTAAGACAAAAAGCAGTCGCAGTTATGAATGAGTGTAAGGGGCGAAAAATTGTCGGAAATCATCGCGATAAGAGCGAGCACGTGTTTCTTTCAGCTGATAAAAAGTATCGGATTGCACTCGCCGTATCGAGTTATTGGCAAACTTACGATAGGTATCCTCCTCGTCGGCGACGGCATTCAGTCCGTTCTGGTGCTTCATCTCGTCCTTCCGATTTTCATTTTCGAAGTCGACGTTTCTGCCGCACGTTGTCTCTGCAGCCAGGAGCAGCCCGACCATTAACCAAGTGATCATTCCTCACATCTCTGCGATAAAAGGCAAAAGGGATCACAAAATCTCAATGTGAATTGATAGCGCTCTGTATCGTGGGCTATTAAATTTTTATTAGGTTTCATGTCAGCGTATAAATTGTCCCTCCCTTCTCCATCCCGTTCTCTGTCCCAAACATCCGGATTCAGCGCGACACACTGTAAACGGTAATTTTGGTCTATGTAAATTGTAACGTGTAAACCATCGTAAAGAGCCGTGTCTACGCGTTATTTTACCAAAGCTTATACCGACGAAAAAAATAGCATCCGGGGATAAAAATATACGACCAGGTGAGAGCGATAAAAAATACAAACCGGCAAAAAGTGAATAAAAAAAACAGCACCGGACGGATTTCAGTTCAATTTATCGCGTTTGAAATGATGCGAAGATTAATGGAGACGAGTTTGCTGCGTGGCCGGCAATATCTTACGTACATTTCGGCTGACGTGAAACGTGATTTGTGGCCGATGAACTTGTTTCGTGTTTGAAGTTCAACAGTTTTGTTCTAGGCAATTACTTGAATATGCCAATTCGCACACCGCCGCTGTTGGACTTTTGGAGTTGGGTGTAAATTAGGACGATGAAATTTCCCCTTTAACTCACACACCACATTTTCTATATTTCTGATGGTATATTCTGGAGTATAATTTTTCACTCGCAATATAACTCAAGTGCTGTCATTTTCGATAAGCGCGTGTAGCTGCTTATCTTTTAAAACAAGTTGTAATGCTTCGTGGTTGATTTATGAAATGTATTCCAAGGCGTTTGTATACGCAAAGTTGGTACGGAGAATTAAGTAAGGATAGTTTGCAGTTCTATCTGTCTGCAAGTTGCATAGTTTCGGCCAACAAATTGAAACATCCCGCTGCGATAACTTGAGTTGAGTTATTGCTTCAAGCTGGACAGTGTGTTTGTTTTATTATGCTTGATATGCGCAAAATCAAACGTTCTGACGAACCATGTTACAAAGCGTATCTTAGGAACAACTTTCGGTGAGATAATTTTGGCCACAATAAATTATGGTAAATTGCCCGCTGAAGTGTTCATCTGAACCACTAACTTTTGTTCAACGATAAGACATGTTTTCATTTATTTCAAATCGTCAAGACCGTTGCAAAATATCTCGGACAAAAAAGGAATTCTGATTTGCCGTGGAACAGGCAACATTTGCTGACTTGGAACAAGGCATCTTATACATTTCAATGATTTAAATTTATTACTGCAAATACAGAGTGACAGAGAACAGTACCAGAATTTTTTACACGCCATGTATATTCATTTTGCACTGGAATAAATTCATTATCGAATCAAATTTTTATGTAGATTAAATTTTCAGGATAACAAATTCTGTTTAATATAGATTCGCTCCGGATGGACGTGATATAATTAAATTTTATCTCCATTTCAGCTTGAAAATATATAATAAAATTTTCGTAACGCTTTTAATTGATTTGATAACTCGTTTCAATTTCATTTTCATATTTCAATGAGAATGAATTGTGAGCGAGAGTATTGGGAGTTTCATTAAAAATAATTGAAAAAAAAGAACGATCATCTTGGAAATAATTTAGGTCCTATTATTTTAAATCTAGAAAAAATGAGCGGCGATTAATCATCGAATCATTCATGATTCAACGACTTTATATTGATTTTTTAAAAAGGTCAGGTTCAGTTAGAAAGGATACTGAGCAGCGTCTCTGATACTTATTCTGCAGCGGCTCTTGTTTTCAGCGCGCAACTACATCCGCTTTTCAGCGGAGTAAACGTGAGGATCCCACGGGCAAGTAAATAACGTCAGATCCTCTCCGACTGTTCTGTGTTCCACAGACGCGAACTGCGGTAGGAAAATAAGACGTATTTTGCATTTCATGAGCGCCACTTTGACGGAAATAAGGTATCAAATGAAGGAAATTATTTTTTTATACGCGCGCCTTGTGATTTACATTTTGACAAACGACGATTCAGGCGGTCAAAGCACATTTGACAATACTTCGAAACGATGGTTTCTGATATGAACAAAGTCATTTGCGGACATGCTTTTCAACAGAGTGCATAATTTCCCATGGTAGCTTCGTCTGTAGATTAGAGGTTCTAAATATACGACTTTAAAAAAGGAACATGCTTTTAAAGGGAAAAATGTTTGATGTTGATTTGACGATCGATAGGATACTTTTAAAACCAGAAGAGATGGAGCACAAAAATTAATCTTCCTTGGTCAGAACAATATTTGTTCCCCCTGGAGACAGATAAACGGTCATTTCACCAACCACTCTAGGGAGCAAAATGTCATTTTCCGTTCATGTGCGAGGAAAAATAGAAAAACATCGGACAATAATGAAAAAAATGTAACTTCATTTGAGGTTTCAATTTGGAGTTTGACGAGAATTTTGGAAAACACTATTTTTATTCGTTCGTATAAAAAAGTTTGATCTGATGTCGTGAAAATTATGAATATTGTAATTTCATTTGAGGTTTCAATTTGGAGTTCGATGAAAATTTTGGTGAGCACATTTTTATTCGTTCGTAGAGAAAGAATTGATTTGATGTCGCGAATATATCAATTTTCAAGAAAAATCCTTGATTCCGAAAGTAATATATGTCACATAAAATATGTTTTTATGTGACAATGAAAAGATCGGAGAACATAAAATATACTGAGATTCGATATTACAATAGTAAAATAAATCTGACTATTTCAGTTAATATGCTCGTTGTAATAATGTTAGCATTGAAATGTGCGAATTTCCAAATAAGTTGTCCTTTAATTTTTGAACTAAAATATTCAAATGCCGTAGAAGCCATTTTTATGATAATTTAATACGAATAAAAAGTCTTAGAAAGATACAAAGGGTCGTTTTCAAGAGAAAATGAGCGGATTTGAATTATAATCCGTTATAGTTTGTATCATACATGGTTTTGAAATTCGTATATCAGGTCAACTGATACTGATTTTATTCATGAAAAATTAACTGCACAATGCTATTTTGCCCCGTGCAAACTATATTCTAGAATATCGTCAGTAAACTGCATTTAATATTTAGAAAAAACACGCCTCTGTGGCGCAAACGTTCTCCTTTGTTTTCGCCAACCGGAATTGAACCACACTTCAAATCTCCAAAATTTTATTACATAAAATTCAAATCACACGAATTCACTGGGTTATATTGAAATTAAGCATCCTAGGCGAATTAAACCATCGCTGAAATAAAAATCGATTAAATAATTTGTCACACCGATTTAATTAAACGAACGCGCTAAGAAATTAATATCGAATTTCCATAGTTGAAAATATATAGCTGTACTGTATTTTTGTGGATAAAGTTAAAAGTAAAGATTTTTGGAAAGAATAAGTTTTATTTATCAGAAAGATATTTCACGTTTATGACAAAAATTGTTATTTCCTTGATTGCATCTGGAGCAGATCAATTTTTTCCAATCTTTTTACAACTATTTTGTTTTTCATTGATATAAAAGCACGGAGAAAATAGGTCACGTGATTGAGATGATTTATTCTTTGCTTCTACATCTTGAAACGTCGTTGTTGAAAATTTCATGAAAATTCGTGAAAATATTTTTGGACCAAAATCAATGTTCTGATTCAAAATTTAGTCAAGAGTAGAACATTTTAGTTGAAGAGAAAACTCCTGTTGAATAAACTTCCGGAACTAAGAACGACCTTATTATTTTCGTTGAAAATTTTCATACCATCAAAACTAAAATGATGGGGATTGTTTTGTAGTTATATTTTAGAGTGATGCGATACATTCTATATTGACGTGCACTATATATTACATAGCAATGGCGAGTTGTAAGAAGCACTCAAGCGATTTCCAATATTTACGAATTCTCATTTTATCGTCAAGCTTTAATCCTTTTTATCGATTCATCAATTGTTATCCTTTTATAGAATCTGCTTACAACCTATAACAGTTGAGAAGAAAAAGTAAGAGCACTATTATAGCCCCGCTTATATTGTATTGCCAAGAGCATTTATCGGAAATGCGATCGTAGATTCGCGTTAAATAAATTGCAAGATGTGATAATAAACTTGCGTGTTGTCGAAACAAAACTTTGACTTTTGTTTCGTTTTCAATTGTGCCCATGATAAACTAGATTTTCAGAGTTTCGAAAAGCACAAAAAGCCAAGGCAGCAGGGCAAGAAATGTGACATCCGCAGGATTTCTCATTAGCCCAATAAACTTTATTTTTTGTCGCACTGACAATTAATCATTACGATTTCTCGAGCATCGTTGGATTCAGTTAAAAACCGTAATTGATTTTGAAACAGTTAAACTACGAGTTTAAGTTCGATAAATGCTAACTTGAAAACAACGTTGCAGTGAAGTTGACAGTTGTCGAAAGTTAATGGCAAGTTTTCGCTATTGTAAAATAAACTTTGGATACCAAATCAACTGTATAATCTACAGTTATCGGTGGCGGTGTAGGTTGCATCGTTGCAACCTCTCGGGTTGAACGCGAATTAATGCCTTAATTACTTGAGCTTAATTTGAGTCTATGTTTCAGATTAGTTTTTTTTTTTTTTCAAAGCCACAATTCAGACAGAAATTCTAGAACTTTTTAAAAAACTGGGGAAACAAGTTTCTCAATTGTTTACAAAAATTAGACTATTAATGATATAAATGAAAACTTTTCTAAAAACAGATCTAAGAATTATCGAAAGTAGATTTAAAATTTAATTTGATGATGTTTTTTTTTTTTCATTGAATAAGTAGCAATTAAGCGGATCAGTTTTTCAATTTAAGTGTACGAAAAACATCAAAAACGTAATACGATAGAAAGTCTATAATTGTATTAACATTAATTTTCGAGCAAAATGATTGAATTTCAGTGAGTAATTATTCTGTGATCATTCAAACTAGACGTTCTTCATTGAATTTAATGCGAGTCTCTCCGGAACATCGGTACACTTTTGAATTCAACCTGTTGGGATATTGAAACTGGAGGAAAGAGATTCCTAAAAGAAGGCGTACGGATTTGATTAAATTTAATTGATATAAAAGTTCGTTTTCATGAGCATCAGAAATGCATTTTTTACTGACCTGAGAAAAATAACCGTCGAATCCAAAATTATTTGTTTCATCTCAAATGTAAATTCTGACAGGTGAAATTCCAATTGCAAATAGATCGTCTTATAATCAGTGGCTTATTATTCAAAGCTAAATCAGCACCGAGTCGCTTGCACAGCGTCAACGCCTATAATTCCTCTTTTAAGTCCCGAAGTAAATTCGTTCATTAGGGTCAAACGCGAAGTTTCGAAAACTGCAATCGTTTGAGCTTGAAATGAAAATCATTTGACGGTTCGTTAATTCACGTTTACACGAGGCTCGCTCGCTTGAAAATAATATTTTAGAGCAGCAGACCACTTATTCCAACTTGTGACCTATTTCAAACAACTTTCGCTGAACTAAAGCTCCAAGCACGGCCGATAATTATTGGGAACTGACATTCACGGGCATCGCGAGCCACCCGGCACCTCAACGAGAAACCTCTCTCACGTTAAACAGATGATCCGGCTTGACCCTACTTGTTAAAACACGCGAAACAAGACCATGTTAAATGGGATGCTCGCCGCTGAAATATTACTACATTTTTTAGGCTTTCAAACTAGAGATGAAAAGTTTCGATATTTTTTTTTTTTTCGTTTCACAATATTCGTTTTTTTTTCGCCGCGATATTTCAGCAAAAATGTTACAAGTTGACTAACAATTTTTATTCATTTCTCCAATTTATTGCAGCAAAATACAAGTGTTACGTAAAAATAACTTTCTTCTATCAAAATTTTTGATAACATTGAGGATGTTTCTTTTTGTTCAAAAAGGACTAATATGCATTCACATTTGCTATACATCAGCGACTGCGCTTCGTTAAAATTGAGATATAAGTAATTGGAGCTTTTTGTGACCGAAGAAAAAAAACGTCGGACGAACAGCATGAAGATAATGGTGATGAATTTGTATTTTTAAGCAGAATTGTTAAGTTGATGAATAAAATTTACGGCTGAGACACTGAAGATAACGCGAGAAATATCATTTATAAATTACTGTCTCAGAGACCCAATGTCAACGTGACAGACCTTTTGATTTCTGCATTTCACATGCTCCTGGTTCGAAATTGTAGTCTTGAAAATAAAGTTATACGTGTTAAAATTGAAAAATAAAATTCTATCTCATTCAACATTTTTTTCGTTTAGCAGAGAATTTAAGTCAAAATCAATTCTTTTACTTGTTGTAATTGGAGTTGGGTTAAAACTTCTTCCCCCTCAAGTTTCACCAGTTGATTTAAAATCTTTTAATCAAGAATAACAATCATACAAATACTTTGTAATTGCAAATATATACTTAGTCGAATCACGACTCGCGGGTTTATTGTATAGTCGTCGAAACTGGGTGATTGTTCACGTGACCTGCATTATTCATAAGAACAATTTAGCTTTAATTATTCATCAAATATCACCAAAAGTTTGTTGAGGTAAAAAATGAAAAAGGTCGTTGCGCATTTAAAAAGCGGTGAGGAACAAAAAGTCGTTAGTGTCGCTATACGCATTTCGCACGGAATTCTTTTTGATGGACGTAACTATCGCGTCAAATGGTTTAAATTATTTTGTCGACTGATTTGCGCTTGCCATTCGAATGCCCTGCGTTTTGCGCGGTGACCTGACCTTTGCGGTGAAAATTAAATTTTTTTTTTCGGATATACCCCGAATCAGGCGAATTTATTCGTGAAACTGTTCGAGCTCGTATCGACTTTATTTATTTCGCAACAATTGCCCCGAACAAAATTGGCTCACTCGTAAATTGAAAGTTGAATTTCGTTTACGAAAAATCACTATTTCGGCTCACAAATAGGATTGATGTAATTGTAAGACCATTTCGTGAGTATCGAGTAATATGAGCGGTACGCTAAAACAAAGCATACTGGTCTAACAAATATACAAATTACTAATAAACGTGAATGCTTAATACGCCTCTCCGTTTTTCCCCTCGGTGTAGGAAATGTGCTACCACTGCAAGTTCTTAATCAGTTCAATTATAAACGCAGGATTACCGCAAAAAGTGTAAGAGAAAAATGTAACATTGCAAAAGGTAACATACAACATTCAACATGATACCTTTGAATTTTGCGACGTTATATGAATTGGGTCAGAAATGAAAATTGCACCGGCGTTGTTTTGCAGCATTCCCTCTGCAAAGGAAAATTTATATAAGTAATGATTATCTTCGTACGTATTACAAAGCATATTGTTTTATATTTTTTCATTTTTCATAGCAGATTTTTTTATTACTCCTGGAAATTATGAATGGTTGATAATATTTTACCCTTCTGAGAAATATCTCGCTGACTTTCTTTTTGCAATTGTAATCGCTCCTCTCTGTAGCTGTTTACAGTTGACAAATAAGCGCGTAAACGTTCATGTTATATCAGAAGCGGTAAAATATTTGATCGCAGGGTCTTTATAAGCAATAAGATCCCACTTGGTTTACTGGAACTTGAAGATTGAGTCAGATTTCAAAGGTTGTTTACATTTATATATGACAAAAAAACTAAACAAAATCAAAATCGTTCGACATGGAAAGCCGGAAATTGGTCTTTCGTATGCATTTTTCAATTACATTCTTGCGCTTTGTTCGTGTAATTCTATTGTGATATTCAAGCTATTGTACAACTTTGCCGTATCATTCTGAATTCATCGCAACGAACATCCAATGATTTGTACTACGTTATTTTTTTATGTGATTCAACATTTTTAAGAACGGCGTTATTAAAAAAGTTGCGCGTTTAATCTGGAAAAATTTTTCCGATAGCCATTGACTCCGCGGGAGGAAAAATTGTAATTACAAAAAGTTCGCTCACCGGTTAAATCGCTCTAATTAAAGTCAGCGTTCACGTCTGAACGATTACTTACGCTCATTTTTCAAGTCATATCTAAGTTGCTGACTGTTTGGCTTTGCCACGCTCTCTTGTTAGTTGTGACAATATTTGAGTGTTTATGAACTCCAGGACGGTAATAAGCAATTTACGTCAGCTCATTTATTTTTATCTAAATTGACAATGATGTGAGATTAACCCTCAGTTTCTTATACGAAAAGTTCGCTCAGATATGATTGGATGAATAAATGATTACACTCGCAAAAATAATATTTGTATCAAGTAAGTATTTTGAATGGTGCAGAAAGACTCTTGAATTGAGTCAAAACAAATGTTTGTTGACTGAAATCAAATAGAACGTATGGAAAAACGGATAGAACAAATTAAGGAAGATAATTTTTGTGAGCGATGGTGAAAATGGAAATCATCATTTTAAAATTCATCCCGCGAAAAATTAACTGATGACATCTGTTAAATAAATCGTGCTAGTTCAAAGGTGCAGCAAAGCCTTAAATTACTTCGTAATTAAATTCGCAAATTGATTTTAAAATGATATTTCAGCATTCAAGTCGCTTTCTGAGTATAATTTTAACTTGCAATCATTTAATCTAGCATTTATTCGCATTAAATTTATGTGTTCACCGACGTGTATCATGCCTCGGAAGAAAGACAGAGTGCAACTTTGTAGTGCTGATATATATTTAATCATACGATCCCGGTTGAGGTTCAGTACTTCTGATTGCGAGCAAGTGATGCTGATATATTTGCTTATTACAACCTCTAACGGGCTCATGAAATGTCACTCGGAATCAATTGAGATATGTAGGGACAGTTGGGGCAACTGTGACACTCGCATAAATTTGACATGCTATCAATATTGAAACTCTTTTATAAAGATGAAATTAAAATTGAGGATTGAAATAATTAATATTCACAAATAATTTTTTTGAATGAATGTGTGAATCTGATTTTGGTAGTCACATATTACCCCACATGTCACTGCTTCGAAATGCTAAATAATGAATTCTGTGGCTTATAGGGAAAAACTTACTTCGTTTTTTTTTGTCAACCACAGAATTAATAAATTATTTTTTAATTATTTCATAACTAAATGAATAAGTGCAAATTGCTGTTGTTCCAATGCACTGAAAAAAAAAGATTGAGGCGTACAGGTATATGTATGCCTACTGCAGGTATACTGTGTAGCTGAAAAAGTGACAGACATAACTTTATACCTGATACAGATAAACGAATATAGCTAACAATTATTACTGTGACAGACAAACATATGTGTGGTCGTACAATTATATATTGTAACTGTTCTCTTATAGATATTGCTGCCCCAAATATAAGATCATCTACGATAGATACAATACAATAACAACAATGGTGGACATGTGACAACAAAAGCACATGGCTGCTATAGATAAATTTTGTAGTTGCTGCAAAAATATTCTACTAGGTATGTTTTTATTTTTAATTTGCGATCATCTTTTTTTCAGTGTGTTCTTTCAGAGAGATTTATTTTTATTTTAATAAATATACTGTACATGGTCGACAAATATACCCTTATCTACAGATTTGTTTGAATACTAATTGCGTGATGCATAGGTTTATTTAACATGCAAATCAATATTCCATCGGCAGCCATTTGTTGAATTCTTTTATTTATTTTCAATCCAACCATAAATGTATAATAATAAACCCAACAAAATAAACAAATCAACCAAAACAATTATAAAAATATATGATGATAATTTTAGTCTTTGCATGACACAATAAAATTAAATGGTGCGGTTATTTGTTGAGTGCAGTGTGGTTATTTATCGTTTATTATTGTCTCGTCGGTACCGAGTTAATTGTTCAATTATAACGAGAAATCATGATCTAAACGGAGGGTTGCATGGTAGCCATTATAACGATATCAAAAGAAAAAATCTATGTTGCTCTGTCATATATAAATTATGAACTAGAAGTTTTTCATTTTGTGATTATATTTTACCTTTTGATTTTTTATGAAAATTTTATATTACATAACCGTATCGTGAGGATAATGTATATTGTACTGAAACCTTTTTGGTATACAGTTTTCGGACTCTTCTTTCTGATGTATTTCGTACTGCTGAACATACTATTAAAATTACCATAATGCGCTTTCAGATGAATTATTTACTTTCGTTACATTTATATAATATGGATGATATCCTACATCATTTTTATTATTTACGTTATCACTTTGTGAAAAAACGTTTTCATAACTTTATCAAATTTTATTGCATAACTAAAATTTTAGTGGAATTTATGTTTTAATTTCCATTAAAAATTACAAAAACAAACCAACAGTACAAAAATACAGAAACATCTTCGACTATAAATTTCAATACTTATTTTTTTTCAATACTTTAAGAAACTGCTGAATCTTCAATTAATTTTAATTTAATACTTGAATGATGAAATTTTTAACAACAAAATAATTAACTTCACCGAACTTTTATTCATTCATAGTCAATGTAATAAAACATCATGAACACTTCGTTCAAACTCTTTAGAAACTAAAATCTCTCATAATTGACATTATGCGATAAGGAAATTAATTAATTTTGAAAAATTAATTATTAGAAATGAAAGTCTGAAATATTATCGAACAGTGTTGATTCTACTAATTAGAATGAACACAATCACAATCAAAAACTAAAACAAGAAAAGGAATTAATTATAAAAAAAATGGAGTTTCTCGAGAAATTCACGGTTCAAAAACTCATAAGTAACACAAGTGTATCAGCTGTACATTTATTCACATTGGATTTCATATCGTCAGCATGACGAAAGCACATCATGATAATACACGAAGTAAATAACTTTATACATTACACTCGGGTGACATTTGATAGCGACCATTAATTAATTTACAAGCGCCAAAAAAGGTGCACCAAGATTCTCTCAGCAGATTGCTTGATTTGTTCTCTTTTTGCGCGGCGCTCCGACAAACATAATCTTCGTTGGAAGAAAAGCATCTCGCAGTAGCGAAATTTCGGAAGATTGATTACCAGCGGCAACAAAAAGATCGACAATCGCTCATTGATCAGCAATTCAATGCGTAGAACAAACCGTGCCATTAGTTGGCGGCTGATGATACTTGTGAATTTGAATTTGCATTGGCAGGTTGGATAAAATATCGCTCATCAATAAAATCCGCCTGGCGTCAAGTATCATCTGAAGTCTCACTCGATCGAGAGTTCATTACAAATAAATGGGTCATTAATGAACTAATGTCATCGTAGAGGAAGCGCGCACACCAGTACATTGGTTTGATTAAAATGCATCATTACTGCAATAATACGGAATTATAGAGCACTCTACAATAATTATTTCTAGTTACTCCCTATACGTAACAGACAGTATAATCTTGCTCGTGTTTGAGTTTCTCTTGTAAGGAGGCATCACGCGTAATGCTCAAACAACGATCGCTGATTGCTCGAAACGTCGCGGAGAGGGGTTTGCTTTGAATCCTGACGCTTTATGAAATTTTGTCTAACATCGGGCCAATTTTACACGCAAACAATTTCAGAGCACAAATATTTGCGCACTTTGTGCACTCGCCAAGGCGAATCCTGTGATAAAGACAGCGTCGCGTGACAGGAACGCTGCGCCTTCAGCTGGCTATTGTCTGATGTAATTAATGCTGTATCACTGATTCTTCTGTGCCATCATCAGAGTTCAATTACGACGTCAGGAACAATTTGCGGATACTCAACTGAAAAGTACATGTGATTGTGGCTAATGTTAACATTATATTTCTTCTATGTAGCAACTGATAGTGTCAATAACATGTTTACTGACATTAAAATGCGACCGTCACTTTCGCAGCAATTGATTAGACTTTAAACACAGTAATGAGTATGTATTAAGTTTAGTATAAAGTACGTGAAAACATATTAGCAGAGGAGCCTTCTCGTGTCATTAACCATTCCGGTAGTTACTGCTACCACAAACAATGATTAATGTTGACAACAGTTGCTGCGATATCGCCAGTTTGCATTAATGATATTGATGACCTCCCGAGTAATAAAGTTGATTTTATAAACTTCAAAATGATAGTAATTCTATTTTAAAGGTTCTGAAGTATCATTTTGTGGTTATGTCAAGTTTGAACTTTTGAACTTTCAACAAGAGATTATGCGAGGTGATTTTTATTCATTTTACATTTTTTAGTCGTTTAGTGAGAAGGAAAGTATGGTCATCAGCCTTACTCTCTTTCAATCTAAGTAAACAATGTTCATTCAAGCTTTAATATGCTTACTTAGCGGAGGGACATTCACAAATTTAATTCTATGTACAAAAGCGATATTAAATTTGGGAGTCTAATGGTCATGTTATGTTCCAGAACGAGTTCTATCCATTAAACTAATGAGGTTATATACTTTTTTCTTGAAATTCTCTTGAATTAATAAAAAGAAATGTTAAATTGAATGAAATATTTTCTTAAAGTAGTTTTTAAAAGCAGAAATTAGAACAGTATAAAAAACCAGCGTTCTAAAAGATTTTTTTTTTTTTTAAGAATCTGAGAATCATTTTTGTTTTAAATTCTGCAATGCTTTCCAGTCGAATAAAAAGTGTTTATGTGAAACATGCATGATATTTAAAATTTGTTGAAAAAAAACGAGTTCTTCAAAGCATGAATTGATGAACATTCCGATAAATTTGTTCTATTTTCCGTCAAATGCCAACAATAGTGCTTGTTGTGTAAATGCCCGTGATGTATAAGTGAATCAGTTATGCAGATGTCAGTGTAAGTGAAACACTCACGAAGCATAAAGCTTGATGTGTACCTACTATCATTTGTGTATTGTGCAGAAAATCAAAACCGACTACAAATTGTCGATGACTGACATTTTTGTCCGAGTTTTTATTTTGTCTATAAATATTAATATAAATCCATTTGCAGACATTTTTTTTAAACTGAATGTTTTTACAAAAAAAAACTTTGCATTCAACAGTGTTGGAATTTTAAAATTCAAAAAAAGCACGAACCTTTCTCATTAAACGATGCATCACCCTTCTGAAGTTAATATATTCCAACTCACAATATACTTGAATTGAGAGAAAAGAATTTAACCTACATACGCTGTTAGTTGTTAATGGTGGTAAAGATAGTGAGTCCGTTGGGAGGAGTTATGTCTTTAAATCGAAGTAAATCCTTTTTAAATCGTACGGGAAGGTTGCGCTTGACTACAAAGTGTTTAGCAATAAAGTATTCCTCCCACCGGTGGACTCTGTATTTTAATATTTTCTCTCAAGGAGTCGCATTATTATAATTCGTAACGATGAATCACGGTGATTGCATTTTTTGTTGCAAAATTGTATTTTAATTGATGTCATCGCGAGCTAGAAGCTTAACATAATTTTATACCGTGTGAAATATTACACAGCTTTTAACATAACGGGCACGATGATTTTACATTAAATGCCCGAGTTTACCCTGGGCCGTTTCAATTCTATAAATTTTACTTCACGTCTTGCCGGGCGCTTCAACTCGACAATATGTTATGTGGTAGCACATATACGCTTTCGCTAACGGTCATTCGCTCGCATTCCGCCATTTCAAAGGTCAGGTTTTTGTACCATTTTTATGACATAATCTGCGTTTTAGTGTAGAACATTATTTCACTTGTAAGTTTTTGTGTGTTTTTCTGCAAAAAATAATCCTAACATCAAAAATATATAGGCGGTTGGGTTTCATTTATAAAATTAATTGAAGCGGGGAGCGACGGAAATGAATTCAAATAAATTTTCATGTTTTTTTGATGAGACTTGTTTTAATATACATTGACGCTCATTTTTCAACGTCATACTTTTCGTCATCACTGTTTACACTTGATCATGGTAAACATATCGCGGACACACGAAGCCGAGGGAGATTGATGGTTCTAAACTGGCCTCTTCCACAACGGGATTTGTGAACAGTTATATAGTCAATGTGAGTGACGATATTCGCCCAATTGCCAATATTTATGTTGAATTTATGTTGATGCCAATTAGGTTTTGATGTAACTTCCTGAAAAAATTAATCGGGTACTTGTATGAAAATGTAATCATGTTTTTTATAAAATTTTATTAGAACAAGCTCTATTATAAAGAATACCATTATCTTCTTCAAATCGTCTGAACATTTTTTCATTGGGCTAGTGGGAAAGTGAATTTACTCATTCAAAAACAAATCCGATGGTTCTAATAAGAATGAATGGTTTCCAATAATTGAATTATGGACTAAAAGCATAATGTCTTCTCAAAATAATTAGTCTACTTTTTTTCTGAACTATGTGATTGATAGATGGATGTTTTCGCTCCCACAAAGTATCACTAAAAATCCAATCTAATAAATTTTTTTTAAAAATAAAAAATATTTTTATCTTTAAAAATTCTTTTTTTAAAGAATTTTTAACACATGCGATGGAAAAAATATATATTATATTTATTTATATATATTATAGGCTACCTGCACGCTTTTGAATCAATCCAACTAGCGCACCTATAGGTGCGTTTCGTTTCGATCGTTTCGATATATAGCGTTACACTTCTGATGACGTAACGCCACAATTTCGTGGAATGACCCCCAACGGTAAGACATATCTATGTCAACAAATAATAATATAATAAAAACGTTTTCCCGATCTCGATTTCCATAATTTGAATAAGTCCAGAGTCCTCCAACAATTGCAAAAAGTGATAATTCCATTGCAATTTTGACTCAAAATAAGTAAACATTTTCACTTTTTGCGCTTGGCGGAAGACGCTGGACTTATCGCACGTGTAAATTCACTTTATTTGAGTGAGCTTCACTTATTCGAATTTAAAGAGTGTGGAATGAAAACGTTAAGTTAGCTAAACAATCGAAACAGAACCATGGCATTTCAAAAACGGACAATTACCACCGCGTATAATTCCATAAAAGATCATCTGCTGTTGTATAATCGTTCGAGTTGAATGAGTGTCCGGCACTCAAACGAGCACAAACACGATTGTGCGATATGGACTTTATCGCTGCTTCTCATTTAACAAAACTTTGCCCGCGATCCTCACACCGCGACGATTCGTAATGAATAGGAGGTTAAAGAGTTAACTATTATTCAGCTCGTCACAATGCCCGAATTTACTGGCCGCACCATACTGTGCTGTAATTTTGTTACACTCGCTACATTTAACGTAACGAATGGGATTTGTCAAATAATTGCAATCCGAACACACGTACAAGTTAGGCTACCGAGCAGAGCTACCTTATTACCTATATATTTTTTATCTTTTTTTATGTGTCTTGTCAGTCAATTATATACCACCGTGATCAAACTTATAAATCAAGTTTGTTCAAAAGTTTCCAACTCTTTGCTTTCTATTTGATTGGGCGGGCCAAATGTCGGATGGCGTCTAGCAAAAATACTTGGAAACTTCTCGCCCCTGTAATGTCATTCGTCGTATATTATATTTGCGTTATTCCACTGCCATGATTCGTTTCTGAACTGAAAATTTGAAATTACTATAATAAAACTGAAATAATAAAAAGTTTGGATTAATAAAACAAACTTGATTTGCAGTTACGTATTCCATTTTACAGATTTGATTTCTCTTGAATGAAGGACTCTTGGAATGTTTTCGAAATATTTTATCAAAATAAATAAGTTTGAGTACTCCTTTTTCGCCGTTGATAAGAGAATAAATAATTTATTCTCCAACTTCCACAAGAAAACGACCATTCGAAAAGTCTTACTTATTCTTTGACTGACGATAAATCTTTGGTATAAGTCAAAAGTTGCTGAGACTTATGTATATAAGTATCTACGCAAAAATGTTTGTGGCGAGAAAGACGAAGCGGCGATGAGGGGAACGTAAGCAAAAATAACTGCTCGATTCTTTGGCAAGAATTCGTGACAATGTTTTCCAGTCTATTGAAAAGGATCGTTCCTTTGACGACACATGTTGAGGGTGCAATAAAATGATTTCTCTGTAGTCCCGGCTTCTGCTTTCACAAGCCTGCTGCATTTCATACGTCATTCAGAGCTTGCATATTACACCGCGTTCAATGGCGCGCTCGAAATCGCGAGAGTGGTAGCAACTACTGTTGTTTTGCAAACCTATGATGGAGTTCGGAGAGCTAAAAAAGAGCATGTCAGGCTAAGAGAAAATAGCAAGTTAGAAGCTTTTCCATTTTTTTTCCTCTTCGTTTCTGCGTGTTTCTCCTCTTTGTGGCTCTATAAAACTTGTGTGGAACTTTGAGGTTGATGGTGCAACTCTCGCCATGATTTTGTACTGATCCATTATTACTGATCATTAAAATTAGCACACAATATATAACCTCCGGTTTTACTGTCCCGACGAAACTATTCCCGTGGACTTTTGTTTGAGCGTAAGTTTATTTTCCAACGGATGCTCCCGGTGCAAAGTTTGTGAGCCGTTTCACGCAAAAATCAAGTATTTCACCGACGAAAACTTGTCGGAAGTGGAAGTGAAAAATTGAAGTTACACACTATTTTGAGAGTTTCCGTCGTTATGAAATAGTTTTGTCACAAGAGATATACATGCAAATTGGAAAGTAATAAACTTTTCGTAAAATACGATGCCAGACGCAAGAGAAACGTGGTTTAAGTTTGCTCCCACCGGCGCGCTGTTTGTGAGTCATTCTCTTTAACGTACGCTTCGAATCAATGTGCCACATTTTTTTAGCTGCACATAAATAGTGCAGCTTTACGAATTGCAATGTCGCGGTGATTCGAAACAGGAGAAAATTATTTTGGGAATAATAGCTGTTTTCTAATGGAACTATTTCATAGGGTAGTGAAAAATCCACTGATTTTAATTCGTTGGTTCATATAAAATAAGATTTTTTTCGAACAAATTTGACGAATAATCGTTGATTTTGATGATTTTCATCTATAGGATAATGAAGGCGTACTATAGATGGATTTCTTTTTTCATGCAAACACTCGATTGAATTATGCCGCGGAGAATACATCGCCTTTGCGGAGAAGATCGAAAGAAAAAAGTTATTTCATGTAACGTCAATGTAGGTACGATGAATTGTATCCAAGTCGAATGTGAAATTTATTTGGAGTTACATTTTGCAGCTTTCCAGTTATGCTCAGCCAATCAAATATTTTGTGCTTTCTTTGGAACGACCTGGACATGCTGCCCGTCCGGCGAATAATGAAAATGGAAATTAAATATTTCACAGCGTGAACACGAATGACCGCTTCATTGCGGTAATTTGCTATGAAATTATTTATTGAGCTGTTTCAGAAGATTATTCTCCTTTTTATATACGCGAAGGTGGGTCGGACATTTTTTTGTTGCGTCAAACAAATAAAACAAACCTATATTTCTGAATATCAATATGAACGATTAATGTTCCTTCGAAATGGTTATTTTAGAGTGAATTGTTTTACTTGTTTTCGATGTTTATGAGGAAAATTCAATTGTTCGAGCTTTTCTTAATTTCGATTAGAGAAATTGAGTCGTAAAGTCTTATACGGCAAATACATTTCATATATTTTCGAAACGCTTGCTAAACAAAAATTTTTATAGGCCATTAAGGAAATACCGATCAAGATTAATTATTTTTGAGAGACTTTGAACATTGGCACATAATTTAGTCAGAGCTTTGAACTCAACAAATAATTATCAAAGTGAGCATTTTTTGTGCTAAAAAAGGATTTAGGTGATTTATTAATGTCAAAGTCAAAGATACAAAATTGAAATAATTTTTTCACTGTATGAATAAAAATAAGTTTATTCTTTAAAATGCGATTTATGTATCGATCAAGTTAGATTTCCAATATTATATCTAGTTTTATACATTCAAATACTTTGAAATATTTCCAAGCATGAGTAAATAAAACAAAAGAAAGTTCAAGTTCACTAGTTGTTCATTCAATTAGAAAACAAATTTTTTTTTATATAATTTTTTTATTTATAAAACAGGTTCATTGAAACGTTTTATGATCACAACAGAAACTAAAGAGTACTTTCTTCCAATGTAGAATTGCAAATAATAGGTTCGAACAAAAAATAAACGTTACATGAGAATGTGAGAAACGTTAACGCAGAAAACTTTTTCCTTTGTATTCCAGGACATGTGGAAAATAACGTTTGTCCAGTGATTGGAAAAGGAAAAAGTCAAAATCACGCGTTTTATTTGCGCCTGTTTTTCTCGCTAAAATGCTTCTGTTAAGTACAAAATTGCCTTCCGAAGGCCAATCAGGGTCTCCTATTTTATTTCCATCAATACAAAAGTCACCATTCGTTGGACTTTAATCAATCAATTATTTGAATGTTGAAGTCAAACACAAGAAAAGCGTTGCCAGATGTTTCCAGAGTAAATTTAAGTCGTCAATCAATAATCCACTTTCCATTCATAACGATTGGTAGTTGCGTGAATATTTGAATTGCCCATCAATTGTGACCAAATATTTTATCCACAAGCGTTTCGTTGCAGATCGACAGTGCCCTGTTTCTAAATTCGAATGCGTTTGTTTCCATACAACATCACATGCTGTAAATATATAAATGTGATTTCATGTTGATTGGATTGATTATTTTTTGTGTCTCTCATTTGCAATCACCAATCATCGCTGCGAATTTTCAAATAAAACATTCTATTTATTTTGTTTTTTCAGCAAAAGCTTTTGCTTGAAATTAAACTTTTTGTGATCAGGCAAAAATTTTACCATCGTTTAACTAAATGTTGGAAATAAAAAACCGTTCTTTATTTAATTTTCTATCACTTTATTAATGAAAACAAACAAATAACTATTGATTTTCTTTATGTTGAATAAAATTCTTTTCATCTTGTCAAATGCTTGCCGGAGATGATGAAAATATATTGCGTTCCTGTATCCTCGTTAGACTTTTGATCTATAAGAAAGAATCCTATTTATCGTTGGCATCAAACTGCAGTAATTTGGGTCATAATTCAAATTTCAATAAATCGATAGTCTCATTGAAATTAGTCTATAAAGGAGGCCATCAATTATAGTCTAAAACCAGATTATTCTCACCGGGATATATTAAGCAGAAGATGATATTGCTTACCTCTATGATAATGAATTTGATTATATGTTGTCGTAGTTAATAATTTGTAGTTGAGAAAAAAAAGTTTCTGAAAAATGCAAGAAAATAATTGTAACGAAATAAGAGCTGCGACTGAAATTGTTCTTTAATGAAAATACTAAAATTTATTATGACATAATATTGTATGAAAAGTTTGAGTTTAACAATAATGCATAATGAAGGAGTTAAAATTAATTTCAATAACATTCAATATTAATCCGAAGAAGAAGTTTAATAACATTTCATGAAATGTTGTTGTTCAAATATTTAATACATGCTGGATAAAAGGATGATTTTGAAATTCAAATAATCATTTTTTAATTAATTTTATACGCAAGTAATCTTTTTGTTTATCCTTCTTGAGATGTGTGTAAATTGTTTTGTCTGAGTTGGAGCTAACACAATTTTTGTATTTCCTGCTCGTAATTACAACATATCACAAACTATCACGTACAATTAAAAACTGCCCAGTACTTTTTTTACACTTGGATGAATTGTTTTAAGAACAAAGTAATCCGCTTTTCATTGAATTTTCAACACAATTATTTTAGTCTTTTGAAAAAGTTTATTTTTGTATAAATTTGAGTCATTTTCTGACGAATATTTTCAAACAATGAAAAAATATTTTACTTATTACTTGTTCTTTTCGTTAACTATTCATTTTTTTTTTGTTCATAAGAATGTTTCTTGAAAAGTTCATCATTTTTTAAAATACATTATCTGCGGGGAACCTAAGACCTAAAAAATAAAACAAGTATACCTGATGAATCAAAGTTGCAAGGAAATCCTTTTTGAAACTTATATAAGACCGACTTAACAAAGAGATTAAACATGAGATCAGCATTTTATTTTCTAAGAACATCTTTTATTAATCAACAATGTCTGAAACTACGTCCTTGATTTTAAGATCGTTAGTGTTTTAAAACCGTAAAACTTTGAAATTGCAAAAATTCTAAAACTTTTTCACGGATAAATCGTGTTATTTGACAAATAGTAGATTTTTATTACTCGAATAGTAGTTTTTTATTTGTTATAACTCACAATTTTCAATCGATATTTTCTATCATGTTCTAAAATACGTTCTAAAACAATTGTTTACATTTTTTGACTGTTTCATCGTAACGAAAAAAACATCAATCAACATCAACGTGAAGGTAAAAAGTTTCAATTCGTGCATTCGATAGTATTTCAAATTTTTTATGTCATTTTTATTATTTTATTATTTTGTGCATCATAACAGTAAAGTTTTTTATTACATTGACATTGAAAATGATCAGAGGAATATATAATTTTGTTTTGTTGATAATGTTGGGATTAAAATATTTGCTACTGATTAATCCGTCATCAAATTTGCGAATCACAACTCATTATCAGTGTAACCTATACGTGAAATTGAACATGTAATTAATAGTAACATTATAATGTTACTTGACAAATAAATTTAAATGACTTTATAATTAGTTCGATTTCGTACTTTTGGAACGGAAGCATCAAATGACAAAATTGTGAGCATTTTTCCTCTCTTTTTTTCAATTTTCTTTTCCTTGTTCGATTGTTTATAGAATGTCACGTTTTTTAAAAAGAACTTCGTCTCTATAATTAGATAACCAATTGACTAATTTGTGCTACAGCGTCTTTAGTGAAGCTTTGATTTCGGTATTAGAGAACGATGAAAAAAAAATCCATTCAAAACGGCTTCTACTATCAGATCAATTGAAAACAAAAAGCTATGATTGCCTCATTCATCCTTTTCATTTAGGAACATTTTTCCTTTTCTAAAAATAATGAAACAAACTTTTATTTCACAGACACACACACATGTTTGATTTGAATGATATTTTTAATGAGAAACAATAAAAATAAATAATTTTTTATTATGTTGTTTCAACAAGTAAAAAAAGATTGTTGGAAAAATAAATTTTCGATTATAAAAAATGAAAACGCTCTGGCAGCAAATTTCAATAGATACGAACTCGAAAGCAGGGTTTTTCAAAACCCATGCATGAATAGGAATTGTCAAAGTTACGCCAATACGCATTTTATCTCTCGTGGGTGAAATGTGTTCATATTTCGTGCAAAGAAACTCATTTTGAGTTTCTTTGCGGGCATATCGAGAGCCTTTCGATTTGCGCTGAAATACCCCAATGGCCGATATTCTGAGAGCTCATGTAGCATGTGTGTAATAAAGGCAAATGTGCCAACTAAGATGACAAACGTAATTAGGCGAACGAGAATTTCTGTTGAAAAAGAGAGAGAAAGAGAAAGAAAAGATGGAAATAAAAATGCAAGCAAAAGAATGAACAAAGAAAGGCTACCCTCGCCGAAAGTTGGTTCTATTTTTTTGACTGTATGGAAAAATGCGCTTCTGTTGGAGCAAAAACCAGAAAACGCCGCAGGATGCAGAAAAAACAAAACGAGTAGCGAAGAATGACGTGTGGAATCCCGATCCTATGGTTCTTCAGAAAATAAAGATTAAGAAACAATGCAAATTAGCTGAAAAACCCGTCGGTGATGAGAAACTTATCGTTTCATTAATAGCAGTGCATCTTTTAAATATTTGTATATATAACAACAAAGTATATAATGTTGAAGAATATAAGGCAGAAAATATTAGTATGACGCCAGACACATTAGATGCAATTAAATCGCAGTAATTGTTCTCGATTAAAACTATTGTCTTTGTTGATGAGAAAGTTTTTATCCCGTGAAATTATCTTATACATTATTCATCAAGTGTTTCGACTTTTTACAATGGACGAACGTGAAAACTTTTTGAAGTATTGCGTTGATGCGAATTCTGATTGCCGCAATTTTCTATTTCTCGTGTTTCCAATGAAGTTTGCGCTGATTTGTGTGATTCAACCTAAATTTTCGTTTTGTGTCGTTTATGTCAGAAAAAACAAAATTACTCGATAAACTACAAGTTTATTTTCGTGATGATGATAAACAATAATTTAGAAAATTTTCTGAAAGAAAAACTATTATCGATAGACTGCAGAAAGATAATTCTGGAATTTGTGAATCTTTTTATCAAAGGTTTATTAAATTTATAAATATAATGACTCATCAATCGATGCAACAAAAATAATTAATTGAAAAGAATGACGCAATCAATCATTAATTCATAGAATACAGCCAAGTAATTTCTGTAAACGACCAAACTCTTTTTAAATGTACACAAAGTCATTTAGAAAAATCTTGGAATAAATTAGTGGTTCTTACGAACAGCGTCTCTGTTTTTCAATTAAAATTCTTTGTTTAGTGAAGTCGAATGTCTCATTCTCCACTCATACCACTTTCTTTTGTTCGAAGCTCACTGTTTTATAATTGGTAACAATTCAAAAGAAAAAAAGGTGATTTCATTATATAAAGAAGAATCGTTTGGTGTTCTGAAATTTTATCAGATTTTTTTTAACAATTTCAGTTTAATAATTCAGGAAAGTCGCTTTTACTTGACATTTATGTCCAAATTATTGAAACATTAAAATGAAAAAAAATTTAGATTAGGTAAGGAAACTTTCTTTTTGTTTAACATTGTTATAATAATATTATGCAAAATTTACTTTTTGTAATTTCAATCACTCGCAATAGGATGTTGAAAAATAATCTCTTAATTAGCTGTTGTCAGATGTGCGTTATTCCTTATTTTACAGTTCAAAAATAAGAGTCCAGTTCAAAAAATGACGACTGTTGAAATGAATTAAAATGACTTGAATTAATATTTATGGAATTGTCAATTTTATTGTCGACAATGCAGAGCTTATGAAATAGAAAATACAATTCCAATAAAAAAAGTACATATATAGCCTGAGTCTGTAGTGCATATATAAATTTATACATAATTTTACTATAAAAGCATACCGTTTTATTGACGACAATTCAACTATTTTTTTTACCAGTAATACAGTTCTTATAGCTGATGACGACAGATACTTTTTGGAATACGATTTTGCTCATTCTTTTTCATACTAAAAGTGACATCTAACGAAATAAAGACAAGTGCACATAACTGCTACCTAAAATTTGCAACTTCGAAATTACTCTAGCTCAAGGTCGCGCTGTCAACCTGATTTGCATTTGTTTTGACAACTGGTCGGAAGAGGATTAAGCTTAACACTATTGAAATGATATGTCAAATAAAAAAATGACAAGTTTAAATCTAACTGTTTACGCTTTCGTATAAAACGAGTACATTGGTGCGTCATAATATTATAAACGTAACACGATAATCCCATCGAAAATAAACACAAAGTATGTTAAAGTAATCTCTTTTGTTTAATTATCCAAAACGAAAATACAAAAATCTTTCCAGCCTTCAAACTTCCTATGTGTGGGTATAGATTTTTCTCATTCGCATATAATTTTCGTTATTACTTACGTTTTACTTGCTTAAGACAGGCATTTACTCCAATTACTTTGAAAGCCACGGCAAGAAACTTGTGTAAAATGTTTTTTTTTCAGAAACCAGGGTGATCACGTGTTGTCGTTAAAAATGTTGTGCACAATTCTGTGAATGATTTTTACAGTCATATTATCGTACAGCTTTCAATTCTCCAGTACAATTATCTCAAAGACGGTTATAATTGAAAATATTAAAAAAAAAACATCAGATGCAACATAACATTCAATCATTTGTTATCGTATAATGTAATCCATTATTACCGTGATAATATACCCTAAAATTAAAGTTTTACTAGGGTATGAATAATTGTTATCGTCAGGCTAATGAACTCGCTAAATATTTGCAAGAACGATGAATTCAGACGTAACGACCGTCGTTGACAATTGTAATGTACTTTAATGTCTTGCTTGGAGTGACCAAAGGGCAGCGATCCAAAGTTACGCGACAAGTTTCGGACAAAGCGAGAGAGGTAACTGCAGATTGCGGAAGTTCAGATGACCAATGATCTGTAGCCCGAGTTTGCTAACTTCCGCCACTTGAATATCGCGCGTTATAATTAACGCCGAGGCCAGTGCTCGATTGTTTGACCAATAAACCAAGTGATTTTAACCAAGTGAACAAAAATATTGGCGGGATATTCATTCATCGAGCGGTTAACGGCCTTTTCACATGATAGATTATTGTAAAATAAATTTTCTAATCCAATTTTTTATCAAGAGATATCTTTTGAAGTAAATTCACTTTCATCGTTACTTTTTAATATGCGATAAAACATTTTCAGTTGTCTTTACATAGCCTGGAATAAAAGGTGCGATTAATTTTAACGATGAACCGTGTTTTTGGAAGGGTATACACCTAACTATTCAATTCAGAAGCTCTTGTGTTCCGTGATGAACATATGGTTACAAGTATTCACTTTTGAATTTTTTGTAAACCATGGAAAATGTTAAATATTCGAGTTACCGCATTTATTCATTCAGTTTATAAATAATTCCACGGTAACATGGCTGTTTTATGCTTTTTGTGAAAGTCGGGCTGTAATCAGACGGTATTTAAGGTGGAAAATTGAGAACGCGCGAGTGGACCCGCAAAAATTTAATCATCTATATTTCTTGCAGGTAACGTGCGGAAGGGAGTGAGAATTCACTTGGTAACGCCGCGAAACGTTGAACTTCTGAAATTTTCATGAAAGATGTTTTAGCTGTAAATGCGACGAGTGCACATCGTTAAAAGGGATCCATCATCAAAATTTGTGTGCACAAAGCTTATACATAGTTTTGACAAAACAAAACCAAGTTTGGATTAAATAAACTGAAGTTGTAAATTGAAAGTAAAACGAGACGTTATCATTGTTCCATTATCATTTTCATCGTTTGCATTTGATCGAAATTTTTTATATTAGAACGAGACACATTTATCAGTTATATATATATAAAAATATTATAGTCAACATTAATATCGGATTGACTCTTCGGTCTTCACTATTTGCATTTTGTCATGCATTCTGTATAAACATGAGCGAAGTGCCATTTAGGGATTAAAACCCACCATATTTGAGAGTGTTATCATCGATTATAATGGAATCATACGGCGAAATCACTCAACGGGTCAAACATTCACATGCATTCAAGTCGCACGGTTAAACTGGGGCGCTCTGGGTTAAACATACGATGCTGTTGATTGGTAGAATTTTTTGCGCCTAAATGGAAATTCCCATAATAATGATCATCATATTCAATGAATTTTTTTCCAAAAGCTATATGAAATGTCAAT
Organism: Trissolcus japonicus; assembly: GCA_030522925.1. Classification (NCBI taxonomy): domain Eukaryota; kingdom Metazoa; phylum Arthropoda; class Insecta; order Hymenoptera; family Scelionidae; genus Trissolcus; species Trissolcus japonicus. The sequence goes on along the minus strand of JAPYZS010000174.1, from coordinate 118,149 downwards.
CTTTGCGGATACTACAAAATTGAATAATCGAAAAGTAAAAATTTCATCATAGTGACGTCGAATGAAGGTGTTTAACAACTTTCGTATCACGTTACGAGCCGCGCTAAACAGCGTTTCAGATTAATTATATGATTAATTGGTTGCTTTTGGTTCGTGAGTTTTAATTAAGCTCTGTAATACATCTTCTAAATTAGCCGAGGGTATTTGATTTATTTTTCATTGTCGGCAATTGTTTTTGTTTGAATATATTTATTAATAATGGGATCCGATTTCGTTCGGCAGAAGAATGAATTTGTACTGAATGAGGTTAAATAATGACCACGAATCCACAATAATAATTCGCAGTCTCTGGCTAGTTTGTCAAATAAATTGAAAAATTTAATTATATTCAAATTATATTCAATATTAAATTAAATATACTGATCCAAATAAAAAATGCAACACTTTATATGTACTACTCATATAATATTATAATGTATGTATATTATATTATATTATAACTTTCAATTTGATTATTTTTACATGCTCTACAAATGATATTGCTTACGGATTGAATTATAATTAAACTCGTAAAGAGAATCATTTATGATGTAAATTTTTCATTCAAATCGAATCTTTTCAAATGAAGTTTAAAAAAATGTTATCACAATTCATTTTCTAAAATAATTATTTTCAATAAAAATGAAAATTAATTCAGTTTCAGTTGAAAATGTTATTTTCAATGATTTCAGAAGCTTAAAAAATGATTGAAATTGTCGAGAGATATTTTATGAGATTTAACATCAAAATCATCCTCAGTAAAATAATAAAATCCTAAATAACTGAGGAGGTTTAAGAACTATATTTTCACATTTGGATTTGACAAATAGTATAGACAAAGTTTGCAAAAACCTTTTTTTTTATTTTTTATTGAATAATTGGTGTGTGAATAATTATAAAGTTTGAGCGAAACGATTCGCTTGAGAATTATAACGACACACGGAAAGCTATCTGTTTTCGGAAAACTTCAAACGGCGAAATAATATTTTCCAACACAACGAATTTATATCAACAAGCATATGCATTTTAGGATTTGTTTGCAAGGGCTTGAAAGAAATATTTGCTTATGAAAATTTTGCCCCTGCCATATCATGTCAAGTTACATCTGGAATGCTTTTAAAATAAAACCACGAAACATCATTTTTACCAAAAAACGGTATGAGTTTTTTTTCTAAACAAACGTAAAAAGTGTTTTTAATTTTTATATATTTTTATTTGAGTACACTTATGGAAAAAATGCATACTTTTGTCATATAAGCATTTGTAAAAGTATATATGTTTTTTTTATTTCTACTAGTATATTTATAGTTCCTTCAGAAAACCTGACATTCGATTATTTTTGCCGTTAAATATTAGTAAGTTTCGATTTTAACTGGCACAAAATTGAACCACTCTAATTCAATTTCTTTTCTACTGCATCATCGAAACGAAATTTGTTTCATAACAAAAGAACTGACAGAAATGATGGCGATGAAAATAATCGGGCATCCGTTTTCAGTATTCAGACAAATAATACTTTTATTTCGTTGTAAAATGTTCGATTAAATGTTTCCCAAATGAAAACGAAGAGAAAATACTAGAGTTTCCAGGACTTAGCAGGTAAATATTTTTCGATCTCTCTGTACAAAAATGAATGAAAGGTAGAAGATGAGCACAGTGATGCTGACAGTGTTAACATTTTGTACACAGTTTTTTCTTAAAATTAATATTAAAAATGTGTAATGTAATTTTAACAAATGACAAATTTTCATTATTCATTTCGAGCACAAGCATTAATGAAATTATATACAATAAATTAATTGTAATATATATTTTTTCACATTTCTTGAATTGAAATATAAGATACTATAACATAAGATGGTAGCAATTACAGAACGAAAGTTTGACAGAGTAGGGTCAACCGGGGTAAGAGTGACACTTTGGGGTAAATGTGACACATCAAATAAATTTTTTGACATTCGTAATTTCCATTTTTTTAAATTAACCTCAAGAATCATTTTTGACTAATGAACGTATATAAACAATCAAATTTGATGAAGCATTTATTAATTTATATAAAATATGAGGTGTCACATTTACCCCAAAGTGTCACTCTTACCCCGGCTGACTCTACGAATTGTACACATTTGTACAAAACATTAAACATGGCGAGTCGAGAATAAAAATCCTTGTTAAAAAAAACATTAGTAATAAATGGTCGAAATTTTTCATATATATATATAACATAATCAAAATAATACAATCATAAATTTTAATTATGCATTAATAGAAACGTTAACTTGAAAAAGCTACGCGGCATTAATTTACACCTTTCAATTACCCGGATAAGTAATCAGACGCACAGCCGAGATGTTTTTGAGTTGGCAAACTTGCGAAGAGCTACTTGATGCGGGTTTGCAACAACGCTAAATATGATTCTTAATCAAAGACGAGCTGTTGAAATGTGGCACGCGTTGAATTAAGATACCTGACCTGATTTATTCAACGATTATATTCTCCCCCACTCATTTTCGTCTGGAACTTTCAAAAAGCAATTTTAGACTTTGACATGTGCAAATTTGTTATACGTAATTCGACGTTTAATTAAGCTTCAATTGGGTTAATGATTATGTTGTGATTTTAACCTCTTCATTATCGCGAATCGCGACGATAGACACGGATTAAATGGAAATGGTGGAATATATTAATCCACTATGAATCGTAATTTTTTACCGTCATACACAAATTTGGAGCTTATAGTAGAAGCGGATCTTTTAAGATTAAATTAAAATTCAGTTTCATTTTACTCACAGTTTCGTTTTGCATCTTCAACTTTCTAACTTTTTTCTTAATGAGTACATACTAATGAGTTTTTTGTACTACAATTGAGAAAACAATTTATAATCCCTGGTTCAAAATTCCGACTGTTTCAGACTAAAAAAATCTTATCTAGTAATTGAACTCAAATTTTCATACAATTTTAGTACTGAAAGAACCTGACTTTTTCATTTTTACAAAATTATATTATTTTAATACTAAATTTGTATGAAAATTCAAGTTCAAAGTTAAATTTTCTGTTTCATTTGCGAGACTATTTCTATGTAAAATTTTGTTAGTCTTAAATAGTCGGAACTTCAAACCAGGGATAACAAAACCAAATGACAGATTTTGTTTTCGAACGATGTGAATCGTTCCTACATGATAGTTTGGATCATCACAGAAACAAACTTGAAATTATAGAAAAAGAAAATTTCGTAATAATGATTGTAAAGACTAAATGCAATTTAAAATTCTGTGTGCGTAGTTCAAACTACTTATCATGAGTTACGAAAACAAGTTAAAAAAAAGCTATTCAGCTTCGTAAACGCAGTAATGAGTACGAAATTGGCATTGAATTAAGTGTCGTTCGCGATTCTCGAGTTTGAGTTCCGGTCCTGAAGTCAGTTGTGCGAGTAGAACGATGCGGAAAAATGAAAACGCAGTTACAAAAAGCATGTCACGTGTGTTGAAATGGTGCATTAAGGTTTTGGTAGGGGTAAATTTAGCTGTTGAGAATTTAGAGTTACATAGTTACCTATGAAAAGAACGAATCGAGATAAAAAGATTTTCTGATACCGCGTTGTTCGTGTAAAACTTTCGCAACGTGCATTTCTTTTAATATAAACATTTGATGTTAAACAAACTCAAAAATCAAATAAAGCTGAAAATACTGCATAAAAAAATAATTTTGTGATTTCATATGAAAGTGGTCGTGCGGTTATCATTTCACCGAAATCATTCCACGTTCAAGATTTTATGATATATAAAATCTCGTTGATGCCATTTATCTTTTTTGTTATCTACACACCGGCCATGATTTCAAATGGAGAAATTCACATGCATGCAATTTTTTCCGAGTGTTTTTGAATTATCATTACTTTTACGTGCATTCCTGTACATTCATTGTCATACAAATTTCACGTATGTCGTTCAAAAGTGTTTTTCTTATAATAGTTGACAGGCATTGATCTATTAAATTACAAACTGAATTTTTGTATATATTAATTTATAAAAAAATGTTGTGGTTTTTTGTTTGATTGAATATCGTGTTGTTACTTGGAAGCAGAATTTGTTCGTTAATTTGTCAGTCATTCTTTCTATTGTATATGAAATATTTTTCTCTCAAAATTAATTTAACTGGTAAATAGTTTTTCACAGCTAATGGAAGTGAATTTTGAAGCACTGGCTGATCAAAATAAGTCATTTCCACTGCAATTGAACAAAAAAATTGAAACACAATAAGTAATGAAAAAATGAAAAAAATAAAATAATGAAAGGACACCTATTATTTCCAGCAGGGTTATTCTTTTGTTTTGCTTTTGTAATGACCACCTCTGATGAGAATTTCATGAAAATTGTTTTCATAACTTTTCATAAACGTGAATTATCTACATTTATCTCGGGATTGCAGTATATTTGGAGATTTTTTAAAAAAGCACGCGAAAATTTATTGTTTAATATGACATGGATGTGGTGAAGTGGGTTATACGAAAAGTGGACCAGAGTGGGTAGAAGAAAAATTTGCTTTTCAGTTCGATGATTTAGTTTTCTTTGGCCACGTAAAGTGATTTTCCTTAGCGAAAAAGTTTGGAGATGAAAATAAGGAACATCGTATTTCGTTTTAATTCACACAGCTGAAAGTGGGTGTAAAGTATATCGTAGCTGCTCGAGTTTTCGCATCGGCACAGTACTTTGCCCCGCAAGTGCTTTAATTTTTAACATGCTGAAATGAAGAAATGGACCGTGCTAAAATGTAGCCATTTAAAACACAATCGACAGATGCCATTTCGTTGATCGGAATCACAAGACAGTTACGGATGAAATGGTCCATTTAAAAAATGTAGAGCGTTTTTTTGTTTCCACAAAAATACTTTTTCATTTCTATAATTGGTTTCGATTTATAACAAATTACGAGAGTTTTGTAACAATTAATAAAAGAAATCATTTTTAAATGTAAGAAAATGTATGAAATGCACTTTGTAACATGTTTGTTCACGTGACAACGGATTTAAGCATTTATGAGAAAGCTTGTCATCTAAAATTAGACATAGAGCGTATTACGAACGTGAGAATAGAGTTCCCCAAAGACCGCGGATTATCTTTCTGCAAGGAATATTTTCTATATATATAGTTACAATGTTAAAATGGGTTAGTTTTCAAATTTATTACAGTCATTTTAAAAACTAACACATTTTAACACATCATAGCACGTGATTTAGTTTTCCGACTTTTTGTTTGATTACAAAAAAAAAAAAACGGGAAAATAATATTTTTCTTCTTAGCTGTCACATTTACAAACGGAATGGGAAAGTTTATAATTAGTGATGGACATAAATTTTGGAATAGAAATAACCGAACATAAATGAATTGTGGATGAAGTTTGGATGTAACTTCTAATATTTGCAGGTTTCAAGTAAATGAAGATTAATTTCAGAAAGTTCATATAACACGCTAATAATAATATATTCAGTGGAATAAGCTCGCTGTGACATTACAGCTCTAAATCAAAATCACTGTTGGGTGATAATAATTAGTACGATCCAACAATTCAGATAGCACAACTCAATTGAGTAATGCAATATTGCTTATATCATCAAATTAAGATGATATTCTTGTTATTCTCTTTTAAATTATTATTATTTGCTAAAAAATTTTTCTTAAAAAATTTTAAGTAAAAGGATGTGTAAAATAGTCACACAAACATGCTCAGAAAGTCGGATGATTATTTTGCAAAAAAAGAAAAAAAATTTCAAGTCAGTTATTGGAGTTACATTTCACACTTTGATAAACTTGACAAAAATATATTTCATATTTGTTATATATTTCTGAAAATTGGAAGAATTTTTCATTTGTAAATTTCAACTAACCAATTTGATGGAATTTATATCAGATGAGAAATTTGATCACCGACACGCTTATTATTTAATCACAAGGGTCACTAAGATGTGTTGGACTGCACTGGGTATACTTGAATAAAGCGTTTATGGAAACAATGAAGACCGCTCGTAATTCTATCGAGACATCCTTGCGCTAAATTTACATGTAAGCAAAAGCGGTGATTAAGTAATATCAAGAGAATATATAAATGTTATATACAGGTGAGCCATATTAATTAATGAATTAATTTATAACATACATATTTTATTTACAACATAGTCGGAGATTAATTAAAACGTGAAATCCTTAACACATATGATAAATCTAATTAGAGAGTTTATAAAAATCCTGTTTCCTTAAGTTTGTTAAATTATTCTATCTAGCTTATCTCCCGGGTATTAAGAAAAACCAAACAGATAGCAGGTGCTACCATTCATTAGTGGTCGAAAAAGATTTAACATTAAATCCCAGTCCATTCATTACCATATTTTTCACCGTAGTATAAAATAGCAGATAAATTTGAATTATCACACAATTGAAATTACTTTTGTAAATTGAATTTTCAAACTTTTATCGATTATTTTGCAGTGGTGATAAACTTATTATATAAGCTATATAGTATATATATACGTGTTTTGTTCAATCTCTTTGTGTTTGGATTTTACTTCATACTAAATCATTAATTTATACTGACGTGCAAATTTTTATTTAATCGATAATAATTTATCGCTAATATTATAAACTGCTTATGGAATGATTTAAAATCACAATTCAGATATGATGATTAAAATCGGCTTTCTGATCATTAATGTGGACTTAGAATGTTTATCTAAAAAAACACAAATATAACAAAATGTTTTCTAGAATAACAATATTTGTAAATTACATTTTCGTTATGAGGTGAATATGAATATGAAGAAATTACGGTCTCATATTGCAGTACAAAGGAATCTTATTAAACTAGAAACCGTTTGTAGAATTCTACCTAATTTAACATTATTAGTTGCGATGAATTGAAGTATACAATAAATTATTATTGCGGTAATTAATAATTCTGGCATAAACAGCACATCAGCATACACTTCTTGTTTGAAGAAATTGCGTATGCCATATTTCAAATGTTATTTCAGTAATGACATTCCAGTTGCAGCCATACCATTTATGCTCGCGAAGAAAACAATATTCTAGCGACTGCAGACAAATTACGACTACGGTTAACTACAGTTAGTTACGTGATTACGCTACCTACGCAATTTAACTTTCATAATATTGGCGCAGATAACACTGCCACCGTCACATTTAATGTCTTTTCGATAATAATTTAAGTTCTTTTGTTCGTTTCAACGTGATGACGCGAAAAGTTTACTTTATCAAATTATTCTGCTTTTCGAACAGCACTGTCTATTGCGAATTTCCCTTGGTAGCCCAAGTCAACATGATTTAAAGTTGAAAAATTCTTTTATCTTCTTTTTTTTGTTTCAGAATCTAGTGTGCACTAAACCATATTACCGGACTGTGTTTCTTCTTGTAATCTCATTTCCTGATTTTCAAATTATAAAATGAAAAGGAGGTTGGAAAAAATAATTTAATAATTCTTTTTGGAACCTAGGTGGAACTTGAAGAATTGAAATCCAAGTGCGATGAAAATTTCAAATCAAATCTGCCGGAATTTGTTCGAATCAGTTGCGCTCCAAATCTTGGAGCAGCTGAAAATTTAAATGTCGATCGATGTTATCTTTGCTAACACACCAAAGAATACTGTACTACTTATCTTGACTGTCGCGTGAATATTCTCACTTTGTACATTAAAAATATTATATAACGCTGTTTGTAACAGCGATAAGCTGCACCCTTTATATATATATATATGTTTTCAAGTTAAAAATTAAATTCCATTGATTAGAAGAGAAAACATCGTTGCTTTAATATTCAAGAAACAGTATGCACGGTAGGTACGCTCGTTACACCATATTTTGCATAACTATGTGAGTCATACCTATAAAGTAAATTAAGATGTTATCACACCGAGATTGTTAATTCGTAGCTCATGTCCAACACGCTAAGAAACATATACTCTGTTCGAATTTCGTAGTCGCTCGAAATTTAGTTACACGTTTTCAGACGGGAATAATAAATATCATCATCAGACTCTCCCTGTTGATTGCTTCTGTTTCGCTTGTATTAAATACCGACAACTGTCCGAATTGATGCTATATATGACAAATAAAATGAATTCACGGAATTAACGAAGATTGCCTCGATTGGATTAATCACCGCGACTAAATAATTTGAACGGCGAGTATTTGAATTATTGAGTTACTACGCCGCTGTAATTCCTGACGGAAATTACTTACTAAACAATTTCATTAAGTCAACGAAATTTGGGTTTGCGCGAGAGGGAGCGTACCGAAGGCCGCGTGTCCAGAGGAACTTTTTTGCTGATTAAAAACTTATTTCGAGCGCGCATCGCATTAACACTGAAAAAATAACTTCAAATCCAGCGGCATGAAACTTTGATACGTTCATGTTTCCGAGCGACCGCAATTTGTAGTTCACTTTACTCTGTGATGATTATCATCAAGCACAGGCGACTCATAATGCACGAGCTACAAGCGACGACAGATTCGCCGTCGGCTAACGAGAAGTCTGTACGATATCACGCTCATGGCTCAGTCACAGGTGGGTAGTACGCCAGTGGAGGGTTTAACGCGAATTATGCGAGGGTGCCCAGGCTCGCATCTCGCGGTTTGCTATAGATGAGACTTTTCTACTTCAAATGTTTAATGTTGAATCGTCTTTTGTTCTTCGCGCATTATAGATATTACCTTTGCTGTCAGTTTTTTTTCTTCATTAAAAATCGTTGATGAAAAAAAAAAAAAAAACAAATCAATTTTTTTTCGTAAGGAACAATTGATGAGATCATCTAACAATTTTTTTATTACATTTTTTTACATGGAGGTAATTGTTTTACCTGAACAAAAGTTTTTTTAATTAAATTGAAATGACGGGGATGTCATGAAAGAAAGAATAGAAAGTGCGACAGAGTTGTGTGACTTGATTGTTCAAAAGGACATTTTTTGAGGAAAGCTTTTTAGGAAAGTTGAAAACAAAGTTATCGAAACTGAGGTCAGGCGCTAGTGCAGATTTGAAGTTTGGATGACTTTTACATGAATTAACAATAATTTGTTCAAAAAAAGTGCCCGCATTCATTAAAATAGTAACAACGTTTGGCAATGTTTAAATAAGTTTGCATTTCAAATTATGTGTTATAAAAAGAGAATCAGATACTTGCGTTTTTGTGATAGCATAGAAAACTTATATTACAGCCGTAATTTGAACCTGGTTTGTTTTAAGAAACCTGGTTTGAACTAAGAAACGAATAAAAAATAAAAGTTTTTTTCTTCACAAAGTAATGTAAAATAGACGGGTTTCATACTTTGAACGAATTTCATGAATAGAAAAATTTCATAAATAATAGACAGTTAATATGTTCTAGCAGATGAATCTGTCCAATTAAATTTAGACAAGACAAAAAAAATTTAAATAATTAAACCTTAACTAAAAGTACGTCATGTTGACGTAAATTTAAAAAATATGAGATTTTTAATAATCGCTGACAAAGTTTAAGAAAGTTGCGTAGTACGCCATTCGCACTTCACATTTGTGATAAAAATATCGTGTTCATGTGTTGGAAACAAACATATGTATGAAAATGTACTTAACATTCATATCAACACCATAAGAGAATAGGTAACATATGCGTAATTGGGATTCTGCACGTGTACCAAGAGCTATATATACAATAGAGTTGTGTACCACATAGTCGGAAATCATAATATACCAAATTACGGTTCGCCGAATTGTTTGTACCAGCAATATGTATATTTGTGAATTTTGTCGGAAAAGTAGCACATTAATAATCAAAATGAGGCATCTTTTCAAAAAGCGCACATTTACGTTATTTAAATATGAATATGGCATGGTTGTGCAAATACAAAGCGCAGCCCTCGTCATGGTATTCTTGAAACAAAAAGGTAATATAAGGATTAAGTTAAATTTGTAGCGGAAGTATATTTTTTGTGAGCAATATTAATAGCCAAGATGTGGCTCGCATACTGATAGCAAAGTTTGCGGAAACCTAGGTCTGGATGGGATTTTGGGGTTTTCCAACAAAATTGTAGAAAAACCGCAAGCAGGTGAAACGCATTAAGCATTGCAGTTGCAAACTGTAAAATTTCAAAAAAGCTTTTGCAGGCAGACATGCGTGTACACGAATCACATCGACAGTCTCATCGCGCGCTGACGAGACATTGCGGTAATAGACGGCTTGTCATATGCTTGAATCTGTTTATACGAAACTTGAAATCATAATGCGTCTTGGCGGAAAAGCACAGTTTGAATAAATACGCGAAAAATAAATATATTTAAACTACATTTTTCACATGTGAAAAATTTTTCATGCATGAAAAATTTGAATTAATGTTTTTATAATATTAACAATTTTTAAATAGTACTAATTAATGTCGTTTAAACAAAACTAAAATATTGTTTACATTGGTTAAAAAATGCTATAATTACAATATTTTATTTATTTTGGTAGACGTCATAATAAAATATTCCTGAAATGACTTCATTGAACCACTCATCAATTGGGATTGAAATTTAATCATAATAAATACATCAGAAAATTATAAAAAATTTATACGAATGGAGATACAAAGAATTTCACTTTAGTTTTATTATTATCGAATTCGATAGATTTTGGCAAACACACGATTGTGTAAAATTTCACTCGGTATTATAAAAAGAATAAAAATAGAATAGGAGAAGAAAGACAAAAAGAGATTCTGGAAGACCGGATCCTTCGTCGAGTTTTCACCTTGTAAGAATGGCTACATTGTCTTTTGTCACAGTCGAGCATTGTTCTTTGACACGTACCTTGTCGGAAAAGGTAAAGCGCCAACTTTGACAGCCGCAGCCGTTGAATTATCGATGCCTTACATTTTTGCATGTAAATGATACACTTTGCACCGGAAGAAAGAGAAGCTACATAATACGACACCTAAAGGACACTCAAACATGATTTATAGAGAAATCTTAGTCTGGCTTTAGAAAATGCTGAATTTCGCACAATTGTTTATTTAATAATTTTTTTTAAATAGTACGATTTAGTATTTAGAATACTTAAAAAATGTTTTTTTTTTCAGAAAGATGGTTGATTGACGTGAAAATATATATAAAAATCAAATATATAGCTTTAAGAATGATCGTGGAGAAAACAAAAAGCTCGAAGATGTTCTCTCAAGCGTGACGTGTGTTTACGTTCGAGTACTTTTTACGAAAGGATAGTCGAAGTTGTTCGACTTGTTGAGAGATGATTTCTTCGCGTGTAATTTTTCGATTTTGTTCCACCGATCGAGTTTTTAATTTAACCTGGGCGTTTTGTTTTTGCCAAAAATAAAAGAAGTGACCACTTTTGGAGCATTACATTCGGTATTTTCAATCGCGTATCGTGGAGCGAGCACGACTTGCTATTTGAAACGATCAATCATTATTTACACAGGAATCGCACGGACATGGAAATCAAATTGGATGCTGAACGGAAACATTATCCGCTTCGTTTATAAACATTCGAGCGTGGATTGTTAAAAATATATATTTTTATTAACGCATCGTTAATGGTCCGGAAAAAATTTTTATAACATTCATTTTAACTTTTTTATTTCCATCACAGAGACATGCTGAACTATTCCGCAAAAGTATTTAAAATACTCGCTTTTTAATTAAAAAAAATATTTTTCATTGACCAGGAATGTTCGTCATTTGTCATTGCTCACAGTTTTTATAAATATATTATTGTGGATATTTTGCGCATTGTGGATACGAATATATCATTCAATTAAAAATGGTCCAATATTTATGTTGTTGATTAATTATACAACAGCATTGCGTTGAAAACATTCGTTATCAATTTAATTATCTTTGGTGATGTAGATTGAATTTCTATTATATTTGTATCCTTATTTTGAAATTTCCAAATATTTTCTCATCAACAATTGATTAATTTATTACACAAACTCGTAGTGTCAAAAGGTGATATTCGATGACACAAAACGTATTTGGTCGCTTCTTACAAATTCATCACCAAGAATAAAAAAAGACTGCCTGTATTTTAAACTATCTCTATTAAGCCATGTTCGATAATCTCTCTTTTTTTTTGGCATCAGGCCACCCAGATTGGGCGCAAGATAAAAGCTAATTTCACAATAATTGCCTTGATAATCGCGATGCAAATGTTGCCTTTTTTCATTACAGACTGGAAAAAGCGTGCGTTAACATCGTCGATCGTAATCCGTTGGCTCTTCTTATGCCGGAACTTAATCTTTTGCCAACGCTGCATATATTGCGCGCAGCTGGAATTGGCTCTTTAATTTCTCTTTTTAGCGTCGCCGAAATACCCGCGACTGCTGTTTTTCTCATCAGAGTTTCTGTATCCGTGGGCTCATTTCGGTCGAAGCTGTCGATACACACAAAAACGAGGACTCTTCCTTGGCATGAAAAAAAGTCTCACGAAGTTTAAGTTCGTCAATCGATCGAGCAGCTAAGAGATTTGAGAAAACTTGTTACACAGTCGCGTCTTTTGCCAATTGCGCATAGATCTTTTCGCCGCGGAAGATCAATACCACGCGGTTGTGTATACCTATACCGTGTCAATACCAGTCGAAGCAGTTTATTGAATTTGACACTTTTTGTCAGCCACATCGAGCTGTCGACAGCAAAGCAACTTTCATAAGCGCTATTTTTGAACTCAGCATTAATTCTTGCGCCGGTGTTATATGCAAAGCTATACCTATATGCACGCCTTCGTGGTTGCGCTAAGTTTTTTTGCCAACGGTTCATTTGATTTGGCGCCCATCTATATAATATTCAGTGGCATTTTACTGTACCTTCAAAATGTCCCAATGGTTTTCATTATCAGGGATATGGAGGATTTGAAATGCCCAAGATGTTTTATGAGATTGAAATTCTCAGATAAAGACATGCTCAGCAGATTTGAAGAAAATATCGTGCCGGATTGAAAGAGAATATCTTGAGAAGTGTGAAATATACTTTATACGCGATAAAATATAGGAACATGAAAAAAAAAGGGGTGAGGGTCAACACATTCCGAAGAATAACCTTAGACATTTTATTACGAAAATTTTACTTTGGACGTAATTTTTTACGTGTTACAGCTGGAATAAGTATTTTTCTTATCAATTTCTTTTTTATTAAGCTTCTGGTAGCATGCCGGAACACTCGTATTTAAGAAATACTTATCAGTCCTCGATATATATGTCAGAGGCACGGGAAAAAAAGTAGATAATATATTAAATTCGATCAGTGTTGGGAAACTTTCTGGATATCGAATGAAACATTTCTCGGAGTCATAACTTATACACGAGCAAAAAAATCATTAGATTTTATATATGAAGTGAGTTTCATAAAATTAAATTATTATTTTGAAATCACGAAGTTGAACTAAAATTAAAATTTTATGTAAATGATTTCATTTAAAAACTGCAATTTGAATAAAATTCAAGTTCGTACAATACTCGCGGTAGAAGTTAAATACACGTTTACAAGTGTACTTGTTGAATGACATGAATTGCCGTGTTTTATCACATTTTAATCTCATTTAAAACTTTTGCCTCTGCAGACCTTTAAAATTATTTCACATTTCTTGTATCGTCTAACTATGAAACTTTTCGACTTTCTTTTCGTTTAGTCATTCCGCTGGTTCCATTCGTCCACTCAGAATTTCATTACAGCAACTTCGTTTTGAAAATTTTTATTAAAAAACCAAAGTTTATATTAAAATATTGTTTCCGCAAATATAAGAACAGTTACATGTTTTTAACTGAAGAAAACGTCGCCGCTGTTCACGTGCAACGCAAACTCGGCCTTTTAATTATGTTTGAAAAGTTACTTCAATTTTTTTTCAACCGTTCTTTCTCATAAAATGCCACTCAAGAGGGTTTAAGATAAAACAACATACAAGCAAATACAAACTTGAAAAATAAATGTAAATTAAATAACAATAAATGTTGACGTAACCAACACAGAGTAGTCGAAAATTTTCATAAAAACCAAATTAAGTGAAATCACAGTTTATCCAAGTTTTACAGACACTTGAGGATGAAAAATGCACATCACTCTCGGAAGTCGCATTCCAAAGTGTTTTGTGTTTGCAGAAGAAATATTGCCACACGAAAAAAAGGAAATCAAACTTCTCTTTGCATTCAATAAAATTTTTCCTGCCGACGACCTGAGAATCCCGGTTTGATATAGATATCGTACGCTTATAGTTAAAAAAAGTTTTACAGTTAAAAAAGTTTTTTCCAAATTATCGCTCAAGCATACTGTACTAAGTTTGAGTAATTTCATACTTGAATCAAACTTAATTTCTATCATCGAGCACATGATGCGGTCGTAATCCCTTTTTGCAATTACGCTAAAGACAAGGAGGTTAAATTAACATCCGCAGGATTATCTGAAGACGTGCTTTCTTTTCGCTAGCTTACAACAAAATAAGAAGAGCGCAAATAAAAAGACGAGTGTGAACTACATAGCGAAGACGAATCTCCGGCTATCTCATCTTTTTGTAAACTTGCTGCGAAGTTTGAACAATTATTCAAGTGGATTGTTAGTTCAACGCGAGTGCTGCTTTTTACGTTTTGCGTTATTTTATATAAGATTGATATTTTCATCGTAAGGATCATATTAAACAACAGTGTAAACGTAAAATAAATTGCATCAAATTTTGAAAACAAAAACTCGAAAAAACAATAATGTTAATGATGAAATATCAATATTTTCCACGTGACAATAAAGATAACAAAGTAAATATCAAGATAATTTGAAATGAAAAAAAACCTTCTATGCAGATTTACGAAAATGATTGATTTTTCATTACGAGTATAGAACTTTCAAACATTGAAATGATAATTTAAATTAGTTTTATAAATAATTACTTGTAGAGTACAATGATAGAATAGAATCGATATATCAATGCAGTGCACTTTTATTGGCGACGACATAGAAATATTATTTTGATACATATTCATACTCTTAGCTGGATTGTCATGTTCACGGATGTGTTTATGGTTCTGCAGTATGTCAAATATTGTGAGAAGTGATTGCTAGAAACATGTGAGCATGCAGTCATAATTTGCACTTGCCACCATTGTAAATTTTTGTTGCTCTGCTGCCAAACATTTCATTGCACAGAACAAAATACATTCGAATGAATTCATAGTCAAATGTTATAAAAGAATTGAAATCATTTACAAAAGAATAACAAACCGTATATATACTGAAAACAACGTGACACTTTTTTGAATATAAATTATATCTGTGGCTTCCTGTAACAACCAGTTAAGTGTGTAATCCTTTTATACACTTACCTGATTACTGTTTTTACCCACTGATAGAATTATATAATAAAATACATGGTGTATCAAAAATTGATGAAAACATAACAGAAATTAATAAAAAATTTGTATTTTCAAAATATTTACCGATGTTAATGAATTTATCTAGCTTGAACAATATATGTTATCTGTAAAATTTAAACGCGCTTTTACTTAACTTATAGGTTTTTTTATATTTAGATTCTCTTGAATATTAAATACATTCAAAATAGGCAGTGGCTATTTGCACCCAGTCCGTGCACAGTAGAAGCCGAATTCTGCTTTATTTTTGTTATTGTTTCGCACGGTGCACGGCCTCACGGACTGGGTGCGAATAGCCACATCCTTCAAAATATTATGTAATATGAAGTAAGAGGATTCAGTTCGTTACGTACGATTTAAAAAAATAAAATATACATGTATATTTCATGTAAATGTATGTATTGTTATGCTCTCTCCAGGTTGGGGGGATTTTGTAATTGAAAATACTTTTTTGCGGGTCAACTCGATATTTATTTGAAATCACGGGCCGTTTACATTAACTTACTTGGTTGCTTGTCAAAAAGGGGTGACAAGACCAAGGCAAGATATGAATTAGACCGGGTGGAGATGCGAACTGCCGCTCCGGGCGGTGGTCAAGGTATTTGAAGACAATGGGTTTTGGTATGATGCAGTGGGACCGCGGATTTGGATGAGTTCTCATCCGAACATGACGCGGTCCCACGCGTAAAACGGCCGACTTGGCAAAATCCCGCGAGCCATCGGAGCATATCTGCCGAAAAGGCTTCGGTGACCGTGAGACCAAAAGTTGAAATTAAATATTTATTATTTAAAATTAAAATATAAAAATTTATAAAAATTAAAAATTTGGGTTATGCGGGGCATAACAGTATATAAAAATGTAATGTATACATGTAAAATGTAATCGTATATAAAATATTTCCATAAATATTAATTATTAAATTGTCAGGATAATTGTAATTCGACAAAGATAATGTTTGTTTGTGAACAAAAGACTGGTCTACTAGGTTTCAATATTATTCATGTAATATTATATTACAATATAATGAATATGGAAAAATGCGTATTTCACATTACTGCACCCATATTATCACACATATTACTGCAATTTAGTTATACATATTAATTGAAATAATTTCATCGATAATTGAAGAAATTACGTTTTCTGATAGACTTTTCAATTTACATGAATAATTGTATATACAAAAAGTAGATTCAATTGCATATGTGCATACGTTTTAATCATCGTTAATTCATGTTACACTGCAATCCAGTAAGTAAATCAAATTTGCAAACAAATTATCTTTTACGTCAGTTAAATACTATGGAACAGAATTTAACTCGATAAACGGGATGAAATTAAGATTTATGCATTCAAGTCCTAATGAAATTTTTACGTACATAATATATCATACAAAATGAAATAAAAAATGAAAAACAAATTTCATTATGTACTTATTTTATTCACCATATCCAGCTTTGGGATACACGCGTGCGTCCACTGTGGCCTGGCTTTTAAATATTTTTAATTTTTAAAAGTAGAATCAATAAATGGAGAAAAGTAAAATGAAAATTTTAATTAAACCGGGTTAGATGGTCATATTATCTAACTGATGCGTTAGTTATCGTATTATGAAACATGCTGAGGTTTGAATAAAATATGAACGAAAAAAATTCGATAAACACATTAATAGTTTACCATCCACTTATACCGTTTAATCATACGATAACAAAACAAATACCATTTTTCTTACATTTTTATCCTGTGCGTCGCGTGACAAATCTTCTAACGAAATCAGAGATTTGCCAGCTGATCTAAATAAATTGCTGCAGCGCGAGCCCCAACGCTCTAAGCGAGGCGCTAACGTTCAAAATGAAGTGTTCTCGGCTAAAAAGTGTTTATCGAATTAAAATTGATAAATCGCGTCATAAGTATTGGCGCCTGTTCCATTGCCTGTGTGACAGCGTTGTTTTTGTTCCGCGCGTTTTTTGTACCAAAAAAAGGGAACCTATTGATCCTTGAAAATGTTATTACGTGACAAATGCATCGACATGCAAATTTATTCACACTGACGCAAAATTGATTACACATCAATTTTTCATTGACTTGTACGCGCGTGACCACGCATTTTCTACGAGGCGTGTTTTCTACATTTAACCTTCGCGTGCTTTTTAGAAAACAAATCGGTACACAATCAAACCAAAAAATCATTCAGATTGGTTCACGCACGGCTAGATATATTATATGTAATTTCGTGTCCGATGTGTACTATCGGGAGAAATTTTTCCTCAAATTGTATTCCATGAGAAAAAGGTTTGAACGAATGATGCGGGCGTCGTAATGGTATAATTGATTAGCTGCCGATGATTGTTAAAGTGGGTCAAGAAATGTGATTTAGAAGTAGGGTGTGCATTATTCGGCAAAATATATATAATCAGTCGAAAGTTCTCCCCGGCACACATAGTACAAAACCGTTCATCTGATATCGAACTAATGGAGGGATTATTGTACCGACTCAATTCTCGAATAAATCTTACCTCGTGTTATCAAGAACAATTAACCGAGGCGGGTCGCCGCGCTGATTCAATAAGTGCTGTTTCTTTCAAGCCACCTGGTAATGTCAACAGAACGATTCCCAATGAAATCGCCTTTTAATTGCATAAAGTTATCCAGAAATCGGGTTTTCTTATATTGATTCGAGTTGGCATAACTGATGTACATCATGTCGAGAATGAAAAAAAAAACTTAATGTCCGTGTGACTGTTTATCGCAAATTTTGCAATTTCCGATTTTTCGAAATCAGAAGATTCGACATTTGCAGGAGCCCGATTTCAATTCCAGCATCGTGCCATGACAGTGTCATTTGAGAACGTAATTTTCAATTGCGGAAATATGAATTTTTTAGCCAAGGTCGTGTTAGAATATTCGATCGAATAGCAGTTTGAGTGAAATAGTAGGTTGCAAAAGGCCACTGGAAAATTTGGCAATTCGAACGACGATTCGCGCAGGCCAAGTGATGTCGCATATAAAGCGATGTATTAATATTTCAGCGATAAACGATGCATCGCAGTATCGTAAATTCTGTCAATGGCGTTGGATACAGGCTCATCTGCGTTCATCAAAGTTGTATCAATTTCGTGGAAAAGTGTCCTGCTTCCACGGTTACGAACTTATGACACAACTGTTCCTGCTATACACTTGTAGTAAAATTCCATGGCAAATGAAAGTGCCGCAGCGTTCATCTTTTCGGAATTTATGGCGCAATTAAGCTCGAATTCTTGTTCTAAAAATTCAACACTTGCCAATAATTTTTTTTATTTTGTTGGTACATTCACGGGTTACGCCTTGGAGCACTTTCATTTATCGTGTTAAAAATGATTTTTTACACTCAAATTAAACAGGCTAATGTTTTATTTATAGAGAGATATATGAACAATAAATTTCACACTTTGCTTATATTTGAATTCCTTAAACCGAAGCCAACCTGCTTTTGTTTAATTAAAAATAATTGAAAGAAAACCAGAAAATTGTAAATGAAAAAAAGTATAACCTTCGTCTATAGTAAAATATTAAAAAATTTAAATTTGAGAATAAAACTTTTTAATTTTAAGTTTTGCAATGAAACTCTCTATGATGAAGCAGCATACTTTGTTGATATAATACTAAACTGAAATCGCGCTGACAATTTTTCACGTCGTTAAAACTTTTGCTCATAATAAAAGCGAACGCGATATCCGACCTATACAAACGTCAAACGCAACAGATCATCCCACTTTAAATTCCTGAATCAGCTAGGATTCCGCGGTCGTAACCCAAATATACGCAAATCAATTGCCAACGATCAGTTGTCTCGGACGCAAGTGGAACGAGTCAACGATCGGTGCGGCGCAAGACCAATGATATGTACATTATATATTCAACTAGCGTGTCCGGCGTGCGAAAATGGCTCATGTTCCCTACACGTGTTCGGCTTCACTGGTTGGGGTGTTGGATGTCAGCCGTACTTACTTGGAACATCCCAAGCACTGTTCCGAGATGTTGATTGGTACGCGCGGCCTTGGTCGCACTCATAACCGCATCCTTTGGGTCCTCGGCTACCACTTGTCCAGACGGGGCCAGCTGGGCCCGCACTCCGCGACACTCGCGCGGGTCATTTGAAAGTGTCGCTGGCGCACGATGTTTGAAAACTTTTTAGCCGCTCGAATTCGAAAACGGAAACTTTTGTTTTGTGCGCACGATTGGAAACAAGTGGGTGGCAGCGGGCGAAAAACAGTGGCGGTCTCGCGCCGGAGACCCCAGCGCCACTGGATGCTGCGATCCGGGTTGCAGTTGACTCAACACTGACACGAGCCACCGAGCCCGGGCTCGGAGCAGTGCGCGCGAACTCGGCCGAAATCCAGCGAAGATCCTCGACTGCGTGCGGCAATGCGCTGCAGGGTCGCACGAGATGCTTGTTTTGTCGCGAGCGCGTGTCCTGTGTCCGCGCAAACCGCACTAGAGAAACCGAACCGTGGTCCAACCTTTGTCGGCGCGTTGCTTCTTTGTTTGAGGACGTAGACGCTCTTAGCGTAAAAAGTCGAAAAGCGAGCTCGAAGTCAATGTCCGCCAAATAGTCTGGCTTTGACGGTCCAGAGATATATTTTTTGATCTACGTAGACGGAAGATGAAAGTCCCAGACTTGTGAGAGTTTTTGCGGTAATGGCACAGACAAATAAATGGAGCTCATCTTTTGTTTAATTTTATAGGTTTGGATGATTGTCGTTTGCTTTAAAAAGTTAATATATACCGTTAGAAAAGTATTTGATTCACCGTCGCCATTAAGGCTATCATGTTATTCGTCAACCAATTCTTTTTCAATGAACACCTGTTGAATTTGTGTGTTGAATTGTATTCAACACTCATTAGTTTTTGCGCTAAACTTTTTGTTGCAAAAACATTTAGGAAAGCTCATTATACATTTTAAGCAGTCGAGGGTTTGTCGCATTTTTGGATAGTCCAGAAATACTTCAGCATAATCACATAAATACCTCACAGTGTTTAATTATTATGAATCAACACTGATGACCATTACGGAATATCGACTTGAGGAATCATCAGCAATTTCGTGAAACCACCGATGAGCATAATCATTCATGATTATGCCTGTCATTGTTCGCAGTTAATAGTATTCGATCGTTATTGAATGAAATTTTTTCAAAAGTATAAATGGAATGATGAATAAGAATATGTAAATTTATGAACACTGAAAAGTGTCAAGTGTGTGTCAAACTATTGGCAAATGTTTTTTCTGTTTTTTAACATGTTCATCACATGATCAAGTAATCAAAAGAATTATGTTTGGACATAGTAAAACTGTAATTATAATTACAACGAATCAATCAACAATAACAAAATCATAAAAAATTACGTAAATTAATTTATAATAACACACACACATATATATATATCATTATAATACATTTTAGTGCAATTGTAGTGTTTAATTTTAATAATTTAAATCTTTAGATAGGGCAATAGAATCTATTTATCATACAGATGGATGATCGTTCATAAAATTTGGTAATTTTTTACTTACTGTGCACCAATCATAATTATTAAAGACGTAAGAAATAATTGATAGATGAATTTAAAGCTACTTAACACTTTACTTCTGGAAGCTTCCCTTTCTTCTTCAATATGGCTGCCTTTTTATAAAGACGGTAATAGGTTAAAAAGAGACAGCACTATGAAAAGAACGAATGTAAACACATGGAATAGTCACGTGACCTATCACTTGAACAATTAAAGATTGTTCAATCCAGCGATCTGATTGGTTGACTTCACACTCATGTTGATTCGTGCTGTTCCAGAGTTAAAGTGAATTAGTATTTCTAATATTCATGATGAATATTCATTGTAAACGTCATTTTATATCATAAACACGTTTCACGTAATTGATTTCAGATGATTATAGAGTTATAATCAGTTTGCAAGCTCGGGAATGATAATCCTAAACTGTCACCAATAAATGATTGATTAACTAAAGCAATGCGTTAACGAGTAATATCAGAATTTGTTAAGGTGCATTTATTTCATTTGCGAAACTTTTAAATATTCTCAGAAGACCCTTATTTTTCCAGTGGCTCTTCGTTGTCTTAATCAATCACTCAATAATAATTGCGTACCGTGCTGTATGCGAAAAAGAAACGTTCGTTAAAACCTGAAAAAAGTGAACAAGTAGAATTAATAAAACCCAGTTTTAATCACATTTCTGCGAAAGTGGATCGCAAGAAAGAGTTTGTAACTTCTCTTTTCTTTATCAAACTCGACCGATGTTTCCCCGCTAAACATATATTTATTAAATTGTTTCTGAAGAACATCTCTAAAGACTTCAAAGACAAGATTAAAAATAGTATAGACAATTCTCTTGAAACAAAGTAAAAATATATTTACCAGACAATTTCTTTCTCTTCTTTCTTATCGTTAATAAAAAATTCTACATAAGTAGGTTAGAAAAGCTATGAGAATTTCGTGAAATTATATAAACTTGATGACAATCGCCAATGGATGATTTTAACTTTAACCCTTATTAGGCGTAACTTACTATGAAGAGAATTCTCCGCCTCTTCATCTAGCGAGGGCAAGTTCCTTTGCGGTGTGCGATCGAGCTTTGCCGGCTCATGGGTCTTTGTCTTCGGGTCGCTCGGAGCTCGAATGTATGTACATAGGAAATTAGGAAGGGAAACAGATGGCTTAGACATGTCATTGATGCGACTAAACGCCATGCGACGCGAGCAGAATTGCGTTCCGGTGTCGTCGACTTTTATGCAGGCTGCGCACATGGGATTGCGATTGTTTACGCTCAATCGCGTTTCGATATTATTGCTGTTGTTGAAGCGAATCTCCGAGGATGTAAGTGAAATGGAAAAACGTCTGCTGAGCTGCACTTTGTAATTCTACGGATCTCAGCATAAATTATGTAAGATATTATACTCTTTTTAAGCCAGTTGTTACCATTATGTTACAGTAGACTGTACCGAAAAAAGTTGAATATGAAAAAACATTGTGTAATTAAAAAAACGATCTATAATTAAACATACAAAATGTACATTAACACATATACATTTTTTTATTTATAAATTATAAACTTATCTGATTTTGTTGGAACAAATGAAATCAACGAAAATTAATTATGAAAGACAATGAGCCTCAGAAACTTATGATACTAATATACAGCGAGCGCTGCGCGCTACATAGTATATGGTTTAATTTTTCAATTTTTATCTGCACATTTTCACTTGTCAAAAATAAAGCAACAAACTGTCAAAAATGAAGTGGTTACGCATGAACTTGTCCAACGGTCCGATCCGCGGCCAACTTAATCCTCCATACAACTTTTTTAAGATGGGCTTCACAATATTTGATTTGAATGTTTTTCCACCGTTGATTTATTTTATGCGATTAAATTACCGACAATGAACAAAAAATATACACAGTCAAAGTCGAAGTATAAACATGAAATTGTTCATGATACCAAAGTTCATGTAATTTTGTTATCATTTTGTTCGTAAATGTATTTGACTTTATTGAGCTTGACTAATCCCGTCTAATGTAATCAGGATAAATTTAATCAGATGTGAAATCTCTTTGTTGGATCCAAGAGGATTTGTTCGAGACAAATGATTTTCTTATCACTTAGATATATATAGAATAGAGTACCACGAATCTAAGTCTCCTTCTGAAATTGCGTCAAAACGAGGACTTAATGATAATTATAATTACATTACGAACAATGATTCTTGTTTCTTAGAAAAGTCGCATTACTCTACGATGTTAGTAAATTAATTGATCAATTTCTTATTTAATGACGAAGACAATGAGATCAAAGAAGTTGTATTTTGCAACTTCTTAGTATTTGACTTGGCTTTTAACCAACATATTAAAACTTCTAAAAGTTTGTAACTGAGTATAACGTAGTTACGAGCACACGGTGTACTTAAAATTTTTAAGACGCGACAGTAAAGGAACCCTCCTGTCTAGGTTTTCGATAAAATTATGTTAACAAAGTGCAGTTTATTCTCTTCTAAACAAATTTTTCGCAATTTATTACCACCGAAGCTGTATTTTGCGCAGTCTGGTAATAAGATGTATTTTATTTCATGATTATACTTCAACATTTTTAATCACTCAGTAAACGTCACCAAATTAAAAGACGAATTAAAAGAGCCAAGAAAATCAATTAGTACGAAAGTCAGCAGTCCAAAGCTTTGAGATGAAATGTGCGATGTGAATTTTCACGATCTGATTAAATTTTGCCTGCATTTACTTTTTCACTTGATCCAAGTTAACCTTGCATTAAGATATATTTTTTTGCGCAGATTCAGTTGATATTATATTTTACATTATTTCACTATATTAAAATTAATTATGTTAGCAACAATACTTATCCTTGTAAAACTTTGTTACCAAATAAACAATTTGATGGAATTTTAGATTGCACGGTGGAGATTCAAAGTCAGAAAACAATGAGTTTACATAAATAAAATTGCTTGTCGCGACATGGCAACTGAAAATTATTTGTAACTCCAATGTTCTGTTCGAAAACTTTTCATGCTTTTATGTTTTGCATCTAATCAATGCTCCATAACACGACGTGTCAATGCACAGTATTAAAATTATTGACTTTTTGATATAAATCATAGAATCTTTGATTAAAATTTAGATACATTGACAGTAAATTCCATCGGCTAGCCACAATACATATATATGCCATATGCAAATATTAGTTGGTTTAATTAGGCGACATATAATTAATTAAACACCAATATTGATACGACTGCTGAGAAAAAACTTCTTCCTTATAGTGTTTATTATTTTTGATCATCGGTTCGAAAAAATATTATTAATATAAAGCATGAATATTTTTCAATTAAATTTAATATTTAATCAATTTAAAATTTGATGAAAATTGCTGATTAAGTATTTTGTTTGATAACTGCCTGACCAAAAAATGTTGCTTTGAAATGAACTTTTCCAGTCAGTGTCAAATTGTATTGTTTGCCTGTCCTTACGTGCTCTATGAAAGAAAGTTTTGTTATAAAATGGTGTATTATTCAATTTTAGTTAAGTTTGAAAAATATACTATTTTTTAAATAACGACCAAGAAAATACTCACGTATGAATTATGACTATTCACTGAGTAAAATATAATTATTCAAAAGTAAAATACTTGGCAACAGTATAACTTTTTCAACGAATTGATAATTGAATCATCTTATACAAAGTTTGTACCATATAATTTATAGCCACATGAAACTCAAGTATTAGTGTACCGCTACATTGCAGTTACGTCTTAAAATATTATTATTTACTAGGAGATTTTCATGTCAAACCACTAGATCACGTTCTCGAAAACTTTATGCATTTACAATATTACAATATTGTTATGCTCGAGAAATTGGTTCAATAAAAAATGACCAAGTCTGTTTCTTATTAACTCTAATTAAAATTTAGATACATAAATATGCAAGACATAAAAATATTAACCAAGTTGAAATTAGTCATTTTCTTCGTTACGTCTTATTTGCATTGAATACAATTTTTTCTCAATTGCACACTATCTATTACGGCATCTCGCGAAACAAATTCCAAGTCTGATCAGACATGTAAGTAGAAATTTACAGAAGAGGAAGTCATTTCACAAACGTAGGAGCATTGTTTTATGGAGTTGTGAGTTACAACGGTGTGATTACAGGCATTTGTATAGCATTCAAGTGATTTTCATGCACGTCTACACTCAGCAAACTTGCTTTATGGCTTAACTTATTTTATGTCTAAGTTCGAAGAGTACGAATGGCAAAAATGTCCCAAGTGGCGGATTAATACATAATACTATTATTATTAAAAACTTTTCATGTTAAGATTTCCAAGCAAGAAACCCGGAATTTGGAATAAGTTTTAATTGAAGTATGATAAGACAGACTTTAGCGAAGCAAATATATTTTTATTTTTGTCATTAATAACAAGCGTTTAAGATGTATTTTTCCCTTGCAAATTAGTTTTCTGGGTTTATCTTTTGAAGTGCGACACAATATAGGTATTTTGCCAATTCGAACTTATTCAAATTACTTTATTTCGCCGAGAAAATAAAGTCTGCGGTTAAGTGACTTTTTCAAAATTGGTTTTACATGAAAATTGAGAAGAAAGGAAATACCAACTTCAGGTCCCGTTCAATCTTCAGAATGTATGTTTGCGAATTTAATTGTACAAACGTCGTCGGAAAGATTTCAATTTTGGTTTATAAATCATGGAACAGTCGAATCTTGTGTTTGTTTTTTGAATCTATTTGCTTCGCATTGTCTCGACGTGATTCAATGATATGAAATTATAATATTTGGAATGCCTATTCTACTCTTTCTTAATACAAGAAAAATGTTTGTTAAAAAAATATTATTTCATTTTCTTTATCTATTCTGAAGGAATATTCCGTCCTTAGACTAATTGAACTTACAAAAATAAACCGTATTACCTGTTTAAGTGAAATTATGTTATCGAATTTAGCAGAATTATTATTCGGTCAGGACAAGAAAGTTTTCTATGTCAAATCAAACCTTAAAATAATCCTGTTTTTGATGAAAAGATATACATTTTCAAATGAAAGCTATCAGTAAATAAAATTCTTTCGAGTAGATGATGAAAAATGTATCCTGTTGAAAACAAGAACAACCATTATATGAGAATTTATGAGAATGACATTAGAAATTTATGCAGCAGACATTAAAGTTTCGGCTTCAATATATCGTTTTCATTCTTATGTTTTATACTTTTTTGATCATATTAGTCTTATATATAAAACCTATCAAAATCGAACCTACTACCAAATTTAGATGTATGTCTTTTACAATTTTGTCTGTCATCATTGTTATATTATGGAATTAATCTGACGACAAACTTGTACTCCAAATCTTCAAATCGCTGTTTTTTCGTATTAGCGAAACCTTATTATATTACATGCAGTTGAAGTCCCATTCAGCTCGTTTCAAAATTTATATTAAGCCGACATTGAAGTTCGAAACCACCGAGGATTTCAGAGTTTCTCATTAATGCATCAGGGATGATATCTGTGACAATTATATGAATCATTCAAATTTACAATAGTCTTAAGATCATAAACTACAATTGGCGCTCTTTAACAAATATTTTAATTTAAACATACCATCAAACTTGCCATTGATAGAAAAAAAGTAAATAGACATTATAGAAGTTTGAAAACAACTTTTCAAATGAAAAAACTGCAAGGTATACTGTGCTAGTTTTCTTTACTCATAGACGTCTAAAAAAATATTAATCAACATTACCACTGTATTCATATAACTTTCAATTATAGAAATTATCAGTAATCCAACTTGAAGCAAATAAAGAGTAAATTGAAGTATGAGCATCCATCATGTCAAGTGATCAAACGAACGACGGCTAAGCACTTTGAACTGGATGAGATTCTTGAAGAAGTGCACTTAATGAAAACGAACGATCGGCAGTGGCTTTACGCTGGGATCTTTGTTTTTCGGCTCCACTATGAGTTATGTCCTCAATATTCGCGCTAGATTTTCATTGACGAGTAAAGCTCTTAATTCTTATATTATACTTCCCTACTCGCAAGACCGAGTTGCAAGTATAACGTATTGATCGTCCAGTCATTGTACGAAGAATTTGAGAGCTGCCGCAAACGTGTGAATAAGAGGAGGATGCAGAACACTTGCGGTATCGTTACCTGGAAATTATCCAAGCATCTCCGAGACAAATTGAGATCGGACGTTCTCTCACCCTTTGCGCTGACCCATTCAATCTGTATATGACACACCATACCTTTTATCTTATATACTTCGAAAAAAAAACACGCATTTTTGTTCTACTGCTCCCAATAAGACTTTGTGCACATATTTATTTCTAGGCCTTTCAGTAAGAAGACAGTTTTTTTGTTCAAATGGCGAATATCCTTTGGAAACAATGACAGCTGTTCTTTTCGAAAAGACATGACAAAAAACACTTGATATTTGTTTAATGTAACTCTGATTTCATTTAGGAAGAAAAAATACTAATCATTTGAAAGGTTATTCAACAACTTTGCTCTTACGTTTGTCGCATTTCAACTTTTTTGTTCAAGAGTTGAAGTTTGTCCCCAATCGAATTCAATCCGCTGTTCGTCGAAGTGATTTTTATTCGCCGGATACGCGTGATTCTCAATTCGGCTAGGGGACTTTTTTCGTGAATGAACGTTATTGGCAGTTAATTTTGTAGATTGGATCGCGAAAGTTTGTTGACTCTGAAAAAATATTTCTTGATCGAGTTTTCGAGTTTTCTATTATATAATCCAGTTAAAAGTATATACAAATGTGTCAAAGTCACAGATGCTTCAAAAAAACAAATTGCAATCAATTAACATTTACCTAAATTTATTCTTAGTAATAAATTAAGAGTATTCGTTCAAATTTCTAATTACAAAACTTAATTGAAAATATTGAACGCCTGACTTCAAAAGATAATTAAATAATTAATTAGACGTCTTGATATTTTACAAGCAGTTTTTCATTTGAAATGAATTCATATTACAACTTTGCAAACAATAATTTCAAAAGCTGCATGGTTGTCGGTGAAATGTGCAATTAAACCTTTCTGACTTTCATCTGATCTTCTTACAAAAATAAAACATACTTGCCATTCACACTTTGCATTTGAACATATCAGAGTAATGTTTTTTTATAATTAAAATATTAAATGTGCTTTTAATGAACAAAATTAAAATCAAAATAATTTATCTTGCTCATCACAAAATTAACACGAAACTTCCTGAATAACCACCAACTAATATAGTAAGAGTATTATTATTAAAGAGAATTAATTGTTTGAAGAAAAGTTGAATTCAACAAAATTTTCAGTATGTTTTTATAATAAAAATTAATTTAGTAAAACTTCTTAACTAATTTTTCTTTATTTCAAAACGTGAAAAGTTAATTGAAAAAGCGCATATTTACTTTTCCGGAGTTATAAATCACCCTCTTTTCGAAAAACACGATGACTTCGGAAAAGTGTAAATGTAAATTTTTCACTTCTTCGAATGGAGAGGGCACGAATTCAGGAATCTAGATTAAATTTAAAAAAATGCTGAATATCTGCACTGACTGTTTACAAATATATATCTCAATTTCTGCTCGAGTAGGTGTGAAGGCTACATGTTCTGATCGAGAAATATCAGGTTCTATAACGTCAATATGCTGTTAGCCAACACCATAGTTATTTTTAAATCAACCACCTTGTAACCTATCTTTGTTTTACACCACTTTTAGTTATTAAAATTTGCCATTCCATTTTTCCATTCAAAATTTCAACAAAATTAAAATGAAAATTATTATCTTTTATCTTGGTTGTAAGTCATAAAAAGAATTGAATTTTAAATAATGACATAAACTCAGCTCATTTTTTCACTTGTTTTCCTGGCAGCCATTTCAGTTAGTAACTTTGATCAAAACAAAGCACTTTGTATGTACCTCATAATCGCTCATCATTGTTTTCAGGATGAAAATTATTATTAATTGAATGCCAAACGAAAACATTAATGGATCTTCAAATCATTTATTATAAGTTGTTTAATTAGAATGTAATTAATTTCATCCAGCACTGAAAATAAAATTGTTTGCTAATTTTGCTTGAATTATGCAAATCTATATTTATTAAAATTGAATGAGATTTGCTAATAGATGTTTGCGGAATATTGCAGATGTATTCGAAGAGCAAAATGTGGAATCAGAATTACAAAGTTTTCGCAAACAAATTCGAGTGTTTATATCTGTCTGGCATCTCTCACGAGTATAAAATATTTTTATTTCAGAGAGGAAAAGAAAAAGTGCGTTTTGTTACAACCATTAACCTGTCGATGTTTCGTGTAATTTCTGCATCGGTCGGGAATATAGTTGACAAGCAATTTTCATTTTACAATTCAATCGCCATCTAAATAAGCAAGCACGGAACGCTATCGAACCTTACCGTCGTTTAATTAAACGCTATGATAATACACGGTCTGACGGTTGGATGAATTAAAAAAGTAAAATGTAATCAATTTTTCCCCTTGAGCTATCAATCTGTATATTAAAGAACTAGAGGTAAAAAAGTTGTCAATACCCTAGTAAAAATAATCATATATTGTTCACACATAAAACATATATCGACGCCATCACTGGTTTCCAATCCATTTATAATACATACGCAATATTCGATCATTATATAGAACGATCGTAATGGCACGGTTTTTCACATCTGATTCAACATTTCCCATATAACATTCAATATTGTAGACTGTCGAATCATTGTTTGATTAGTTTTGTTCACAGTTACGCGAACATTATTCTCATCTGGTATTCCACGTTGTACTTGTAATGATAATTTTCATATCGTGTTTGAGTTTGCTACATATCACTTTGAGTGCAAATGTAGACGCATGTATATGGTTAATATTAATTATACAAATGATCTGGTTTATCCACACACGCAGTTTGCATATACAGCACAACCAAAATTCGTCAGTATCAGCGCATGACAGGAGTCATTTTTTTAGCATTGTCCATGGTACTTAATTTGATAAGGGCATATTGTACGAGACTCAGTGAGACGAAGTTCGAGAAAGAAGAAAAGCGCAGCGCTTTAATATATTCATATGTACTTTTATATATTCTAAATGTTAATAGTTGTGATGATTGTTAGAATAAATCAATGTAACATAGGTCAATGTATATGTAAAATAAAATCATGCAATGTATTATTTTATATTATTTATTCGATATTATATTGATTATTGTACCGTTTTAGGAATAAGAAATAAGAGTATCATAAAAGATTAAAAACATTATTTTTTATTATTATTTTATATTCATAATACAATAAACTTCGTTGCATTTACGTAATTGGAAAAATCTTCAGCATTAACTATCCAACATTTTTTTTTCATTCGTGGAAAGTCTAAATCCGATATGAATACTAAAATAATTCAATTTTAATTCATTAATGTATTTTAGACACGGATAAATCATTTTGAGATGTCACATGATTTTCTGCAGTATATCTACTAAAGCTAAGGATATTAAAGATTACTTTTCATTAAGATTGATGAACGACGGTTACATGATGTTTTTATTCAATCAAGTTCACCTCTATTTTATAAAGAGAAAAGTATTTGCTTTTAACTCTAATTTGGCTTATAGCATTTGAAATTAATGGCAACGTAATCTTCGCCTGCCACCTTTCAATATAATGGTTATTTTCATTAAAGCCTCCTGCTGTAATTTAGAATTTTCGAATTAATGATAGTCTAGATCAGTCCTAAAACTTTTTGCAACGCAAAGGCACAGGCGGAGTCTATTATTGACTTTTTCCAACACCTGTGGTTCGTTCAGAAATGTTACCCTTGGGGAACAGATTGTCTCCAGAAGAATAGTGCAAAGCCTTTGAAAATTCCATTGTTTTCATTTTTAATATATTTCACGAGGCAGGCAGTAGCGCAATCAGGATCTCTGACAATTTTTTCACTGACGATTTAACAATTTACTCCTTTGGATTTAGAAAATGTTTGCCAATGGTGCTAAACCCCATTAATTATGAAAATTCTCGTCAGCTCACTTTAAATTCCTCACATTTTGATTAAAACAACAGCGAAAAGAGTTTCGAACAATGTTTTGATTCTTTATTGAAATTCTTAACGCGTCTCATTATGCAAACTTTTTTCTGTCAAAGAGAAAATGAAAGTTTATCTAAGAGTATGCTCAAGCTGAAATCAGACGAAGAAAAAAAAGGTAATTATAAGGAGGAATTCCATACACAAACAAGATTTGCAAAAGCACATCCGAGTTAATTACTGTTATCAAGATGATTTCCTTTCGTATTTATTTGTTCAACACTTTGATTAACGACGTACTAAGTTTTGTTGTAATGCGCAAACAAATGTTCGAATGTTAATTTCTTTCCTTCTGAGTTCCGTTTTGTTCGGTTACCTGATGTTTATCTTTCTGCGGATATATTTCTTGAGTATAGACAAGAAATAGTACGCCATATTTGAATTATGTGCCTCGCGGGATATATTCCGGTGAGTCGTAAAAAAGAATGTATAATAAAATCTAAACTCGTTTAAAAAGATCAAAACAGGGTATTCCCATTAAAATACAATTTGAGAATACACATTGCTCGTCTGAGTCGGTTCGAGTCGTAACAATCCCATTGAGATTTTCCAATGATAAATAAGTAACCAAACGCAGATCCCTAAGATAAAATGTAGCTTCAAACATATTCATAAAACAATAACAAGACTCAAAAAATAGAATCAGAATACTCTACTCTTGGAAGAAATGTTTAAAGAGCATCGGATTCAACGTTTTTTCGCATAAAAGTAACACGTGGGAATGAATTTATTTGAATGTGATTGCCATTCAGATTCAGTGAATATGAAATTCGATTGTTTCATTCACTAAGAGTTTGTACGAAGTAAGAAAATGTGATTCAAGAAATATTAAGTAAAGAGATAAAAAAATCATGAAGTAGAATCACTTCATAAAGCAATATGTCTAACAAAGTCAATGAAATTTGACTAGTTTGTTCAATAATATGTAAATTTTTGTCATCTTATAAGTTGAAGTTCAAGAAAGTTATATCACACTCCATCGGCCCGCTGCATCAACTTTGTCGTCTGTTCGTACAATGTTATCGATCATTGGGTATAGCTTGCATTATAAGATTATACAATCGTATCTCATTCACAATAGTTTCACTAAAGCGAAATCCTAACGGAACTAATATTGTGCTTTACACTCATGACTTCGATGACTTCCATCAATCGATTCACACATTCGAAATCATACATATTTTTTCAGATAAATTCAAATATATTCCTCTATAACTTGAAAAATGAAAACATTTTGAGAGCTACTAATAAACCTTGACAGGCAACGACAGAGTTGTGTTCAATTCAGCACTTTTTATCTGTTACAATTTTCATTTTCTTTAAATTTTCATAAAGGAGTACTTTAAAAAATTACTTCATAACTCACCTTGACGGGATTCATTTACTATTTTGCATGTTTTTCGCAACCGGGAAAACGTTTCAAGATACTCAGTTCAAATCAGTTTATATACTAATAAATTTTAAACATATCACAAAGATGCACTTTGAGATATTATCAAACGAAAAGTATGATCATTCAAATGCTGTCGGTAGTGAATTAAAATAATCAGTTTAGTATATACGTATATTCTGTGCTTTAAACTTCGTTTTAACCGGTTGTTGCAGTCTGTCACAGATGTATTCTATAAATATTATAATAACGAACGAAAAAAGATTTGACTTCTTCATTCAGTAAAATTTTGATGTCCTGGCAGATAGTTTGACTTTGTCAGGCTTAAGCGAACTTTAACAATTCCTCTAATTAGAAGTGTGGTGGAACCATTTTCTGCCCTTATCCGGTTCTCGATCTAATCATTTCTAACTTAGCTCGCAAGTTCGGGGCAAGAAAGATGCCTATTTCTAGTTCAGAAGAAGAAGAGTCTCAGCGAGAAAGCTTGAGAATACCTTATGACCCGAGCACAATACTAAATGTAAAGCCATCACAAACGCAGTAAGCTATTCCGAAGTTTACTCGCAAAACTTAGCGAGGAATTGCTATTCGGACCCCTTTCCTCTGGTGTAATGCCTCATATATTGATAAACATTCTCGTAAAAGCTTCGTGCAATTGAAAAATTACTCAGAAACGTTTTAGCCACACTTTTCTTAAAAAACTGCTGTAGAAAAATACAAAGTCATTTGTAGGAGAAAACTTGCATTCCAATTTACGAAAAATTCGTTTTATGGATGTCCATGTAGAGCAAAATGAAATTATCGATTTGAACGGAAATAAAAATAATATAAAGGTACGCTTCAGTTTGTCCGAAAATTCGCAGATACAATCGTTCTCGTTGATTATATTGTCAGAAAAATTATTATCATCCGAGCAAACAGTATTCTTTTATTTACAAAAACAATGTGCAAAATTTTGCATGACGAAACGAGACGTGACGCTTTACACATACTAAAAATGCACAACACAATATCGTGCAACATTTTTACTGAAATAAGAAATGCAAGAAATGAAATTTCTATGATCTGAAGAAAAAAAAAATCAAGAAAAATAGAGTGCGGTGACTAATTTATTAGATTCCGGCATGTATCCGGATCTAATAGAATCATAAAGAATACAAGGTCGAAGGAACGCGTATAGCTCGCACGAAATAAAAAAACAGAACAGAAATAGGAAAAGAGATAACGATGAGGTATGTGTTCATGGGAATTGGACATGTGAAGTCACTTTTCTCTTGGAGATAGAAGGGTGATTATCACAAAGAGAAAAGAGAAAAGTGTCATAAAATAAATAAATTAGAGATAAACGAGATCCGAAAAAACACAAGTGGCTATTTCTCGTTGAAAAAAAATCCACACTTTAAGTGAATCAAGGTAGACAAGTAGGTAAAACAACGAACAAAAAAACAAGAAAATGTCACATGTTTGGGAAGTAACTTACACGAGGTCACTGAAAAATTAGTCATAATGAATTATAAGTTGGAAGACACAATGTGTGCGAGAATGATGAAGCACATGTGGAAGTAGCGGGTGTAAAGTCGCAAAAGAGATGATGAATGGAAGCAAAGAACGAAAGAGCAATTATTGAAAGAAAGGGAAACAGACTTACGAATATGAAACGTAAAAGTGGAACAACAAAAGGCTCATCCAGAAGAGACGAAAAAAAAGGTTTGTTCACCGAAATAATGCAAAAGTGTGGCAAAACTCTGTTCCTGATGAATGGAGAAAATGAGACCACAACTTTGCAGAGGATATAAAATATTATGCAGAATGTACTGCATGATGTATGTTTAATAATGTCAGAGCAAACCGATGTAATTCGCCCATTGAAAATAAAAGTTTGCAGAAATCCCATTCAAGCACAACTTATTTGGAGAGGATTCTTGACAAATTCTTGATATCAAATTTTTATGATTTTTTTTAGTGAATCTGCGGCTTTACTGTTCAATTATGCATTAGAAGTTTGTATTGAACTATTATTGTGCAATAATTTTACGTTTAAGTAAATTATTACTCACGAATGTGATTTAATTTATGATTTCAAAGGGATCAGCAAAGGTAATCTCTATAACGTTGTTCCAGAAAACAATATATGGTATATTAACGTTCACCGTGAATAAAATTTGATTATCACCTAATTTACGAATATTGGTTCGTGTTTCGCGAACAATTTACTTCTTACCGAACTAGCGAGAGTTTAATTGTTTTAATCCAAAACCCAAGACAAAATTACAAAGCAATCGATTTGTAATAAAAAATGCACAACTAATAGGGGAAAGGCTTGGGACAATTTGTCTTTAATATTTTTCGTTATTAACAAATTACATTAAAATTGCAAAAGTTATCAACTATATCAAACTTTGGGTATTTTACTACATTAAATTATTTTTTGATTGGAAAATAGTTCAACTCCATTATTGTAGTTATGAATTTAC
Organism: Trissolcus japonicus; assembly: GCA_030522925.1. Lineage (NCBI taxonomy): Eukaryota > Metazoa > Arthropoda > Insecta > Hymenoptera > Scelionidae > Trissolcus > Trissolcus japonicus. The sequence goes on along the minus strand of JAPYZS010000174.1, from coordinate 83,177 downwards.
GAAAGAGTCCGCTTTGTCCCAAGACTTGTCAATCGACATGGGCTTTCCCTTGAGACACCAAGTCGTGTAGGTTGGGACACCGTAAAAAAACCCTGAATAATTTATTAATCAAATTTATCCATCCCTCCATCAATCCATATTTAAAAACTCGAGGACAGAATTATAGAGATTTTGCGTGATATCTTTCTATTGATGACTTATTTGAAAATCTCGAAGATCATGACTACTCTAAGTTCTGAAATTTTTATGGGGTATTTCTCTTTCTATGTTCAAAGTAGCACGTAAGTTTCAGAATTTGAAGTGTCAAGAAAAGAAGGGATTGTACCCAAAAAGTGACACTAGGATGCCCTACCGGGCATCAGACAGGCGTCAGAAGTTAGTTGTTGTCGCCAGTATATTGAACATGTTTGCAACAATATTGAAATAATCCTAATACACGCCTCTCTGAGGATTTGAAGATGATAAACTAAATTTGATATACTATGAAGGTTTGATTTCAGGATTTTTCAGGATATTCAAACCACCGAATACGTGTTTGATACATGGCCAGCAACACAGCGGAGAATTGCTAATTGCATTATTCCGTTTGATTGTCGCAGTAACATCAGTTTGGTTTGATTGCTTTCTTCAGAAACTGAATTGCTCGTACATGAAACGAAACTTAATTTGTCTAGTATTGACTTCTGATAACGTAAATAAATAATGGTTAGATAAAAAGCCAATTTTTTAAACTACAAAAAGCATAGATCACCTTTGATGGCGCTAAAAGTCATTAACTACGATAGAAATATATCTCATTTTTTCAAAGAAGAATGAGAATCGAAATTTATGTTTTCAATTTGAAATGAATCAAGAATGATGTAATGATAAATTATTGTAACTTACAATTTTGTCACGAAAGATTACCGAGTATAAATCAATTTGCTTTTGTCTTTAACTTGATTCAACTTTTTGTGCTCTATACCGTAGCTCATATAGAAGTGTATACCCATAGTACTTGACAAACTTGATGAAGAGAGCTTGAGATAGATTATTCATGCTTTCATATAATAAGACACGCTGCTTTATCTTAAGATTTTAGAATTCGTCCTTGATCTTGTTCAAGAGTGTAATTATATAGGGCTTTCATCAGTATTGAATTTTAAACCATTTACCAAATTGCGAGCTTAGTGATGATATAATATAGTTAATGTTTACAGTATATGAAAATAATACCGGCATTTTCCAAGCTTTTATGTGCAGCTGATCCGATTTCACTATTATTATTTCATACAAATTCAAGGGTACGCACCCTTTATAAATAGTTGAACGACATATGTAAAAAAGGTATCTTATTTGATGTTCTCAAAATATCCTGGATTGCATTGCTATGCCAAAAAAACTGTATTTTTTCAATTAAATATATTTTCGTAATTCCATGCCACATACAAGAATATTTATTTATTTTATTAATATTATAGAAGCAATCAGGGTAATTGCGACACGTGGGGTAATATGTGACACTGTCGAAATTGAGTCTATACATTTATTTTTACAATTTTTACAGTTTTTACTTGGCATGAATTTTGAATTTTTTTATATGTAATTTTATTTTATAATTTTAAAGATAAACCATTTATTTGCTTTAAAAATGTATATTGAATATTGTAACCATCAGTCGGTATCACAAAATAATTGACTGCGAATAAAAATGTTTTATTTCAAAGTTCTGATTTATCGACAGTTGCTAATATACTACAGCGTTGCGGTCACATACCTTTGCCCCATAAATCTCCCTAACGTGTTTGTTGTAATGTTTCAATAACACAATCTAGATGGAGTCAAGTCATGCAAAGGTACAGTTTTTACGATATTTAAAAAAGGAATCATAATGAAACTGATACTTTCATATATTATTGATTGAAATAACACATTAATAAGAAACCCACTTTATTTTTATTTAATTAATTACATTTCTTAACATATGAATTCTATCAGTTGCATTAATATTTATTTCATTTATATTGCAAATGACAGAATTTTTAATCAATCTTCAATTGTAATTGATAAACAATGAAATTAAAGCAATCATCGCAAGAAACTAACTCGAATCTTATAATTTACATTAAACTCATTGATAAATAATTTAACAATGCAATAAATAACCACCTGCGACATCCGATGCCTAACAAATAACCAATAACAGTTATATATGAGCTTGTATCATAATGATCGACTGGTCGTTACATAATTTTGAACTCAACTTGCTATAAAATATTTAAATGATGTTCAACATAACAAAAATGCGACTTTTATCAAATGAAAACGTGAAGCACGCCACAATGGTTTCATTTTGTATACTTCCGTATAATATTATACAATCCTCATTGAAACAAATTGCTGTTCAACTTGAAAGAAAAAAAGTTCTAAACGAAACATTCGACGATCTAAGCAGACAGTTTTCATTTGCAACGGTCTAACAAAAGTCAAGTTTGTTTGTCGGAAGATGCGAATCGTAGCTAATTGGCCTGCATAGTTAATTGAACTATAAGAGTTAACTGAAGTTAAATGGACAGATATTAAAACGAAACAAAGGACAAAATAATGAGCCAGCGAAAAGTTAAAACGATTAACGAATTTCTGGGTTTGCCTTTTTGCATCAAATCTGCATGACAGAATAGAAAAGAGCGCGCCGAAATGCTTTTGGCCCGACGTCGCAACTTCTCTTATTGCCTCCCCGTCATAAATTTTTTCGCCGCGCGTTCGATTCTACTTTTCATTTTCTAATGAGTTCAAACTTGGTCGTGATTTAGTAATATATCAAACACAAGTGATCAGCGGGGCGTTTTTGCCCGTCAGGAATGATCGGGGAATGCGTGTTTTGCGTTTGAAATCGAGGTTGTGCGTTTGACGGTTAATGAACGTCCCGGGAGTTGAACTCTTACCACGAGCGATGAGCTGGCGAGCCAACCGTTCGGAATTCGATCAGAAATACTTAAGGTGGCGTCTGCTCGGTCCGACTGCCATTGTCTTTCTTTATTTTCGCGATCGGCCGCGTCATTCCGGCCGTCGCGACGCTGCAACGTCCGATGCACAGATGTCCCCCGTCCTCCTCGCACACGCGTGCACTATAGACAATAATTCTTGAGGCTTCCGAAAGAATTTAAATTAGCCGATATATCGAGCTGGCTAAAATTAATTGATTTATGGATGCTGATCTTTCGGCCCGGCTACCCCGTTCGCTCTCCGCCGCGCTCATTGGCTGCCGTCCACCAAGATCTCAGACTCCAGAGGGGCATCCAATTATATACAGCGCAGTTTTGCGAACACAAGAAAAATGCGTGCGGTTTTATGCATTGGAACTCAATTTGGTGATCTCTGTTTTGGGGATTCATTATTATGATTTTAAAAATAATAAAACAAGATTGGAATTGGGTACGGGAATAGGGAGAGGGGGCGAGAGGCTCATTTCAATGAACCCTCGCGAGGTCCAATTAAAAGTTCCTCAGCTAATTTTAATTCCCGAATCATTTATCGAGATACTTTTTTCTGCTTTTCAATCGTACTCCCTGAATGATTGAAACGAATATAAGACGTATAACGACAACGATGTAAGTAGCGTGAGAATAGGGTATGTGTAATATAGTGTTGCCACTTGAGAAGCATGGATTGTGTAGGCTTTGCTTGTATTGAAAGCCTACACAACTTCGAAGGAAGTCAAATTCTACTTAACCGTATCGAATTATAAAATTGAATCGATAATTTTTGTTTCAAGATATTAAAATTATTCCATAGCGAAACTATTTCGAGTCCATTTAATGAAACATATTATTTGTTCATTCATCAGTCACAAGTTCATGAACCATCATTAGCAATCCCATCAAATTAGAGTCAACTCATTTGACTCTAATCAATTAATCAAATACTGGAATATGTGTTGGTTGATTTGCAAAAAACGTTTGCTAACAATAATATACTTTGTTCATACAAACATTTATAGACGCTGGATTGTTAAATTTAAATATTCAGCAGAAATGCGCAATTACAATAAGAACTTTACGACTTCGTTATGTTAGCGCGAGTCAATCATAGGCACATTATTATTCTGCGAATTATTTACCTGATTCAATTGTTAATTATAAATCAATAATAGTAATGACATTGAAACGAGCGAACACGAATATCGATGTAGAGACGTACAACAGAGCTAATTTGAAAAATTTTTCAGCTTATCAAATGTTCGCTCAGTCAATTACATCGACCACAGAAACGAGTTACATTTCGCTTGAAGAGAACATTAATACTGATTGCAGTAACCATATTTCATAGTAATTGTGTTATCGAAGTATGCATTTCTAGTTGTCACAACTACTTTACATGCTAATGTTGCCGATTTGTTTAAGCTGCCTTCCCTCGTTTGGCAGTGCCCATTGTGCAATAACAATGTGTCTTCAGAATATTTCGAGTTATAAAAAAGTTATAAAATTGCTAAGACTTTTTCTACAGATAATTTTATTTTTCAAATAAGAAAACTAATTTTGTATATTTATACTTTTATTCAGCGTCTATTTTTCAGGTATTTTTTCAAATAAGAAAAAAGATAATTCTGTATAATAAATAAAAGCTTGTTTTGTCAATTAAAAATCAGCTTCGTATGTCACAGTGAGGCGAAGGAGTTTCAGTTTTTTATCTCATCTCATCGACCGGTGCGGTCACTGCTAAAGAGCATCGCGTGCTGGCTAATGAGTATAATCACTCAATAAAGACGATTCCAGATCGCGTGATAGTGGCGATATTGAAGAAATTTTTGAATTAATATCAAATTTTGCAAATCCATTTATTTGTGTTTACCTTTTTGACGGTTAATGAGTTTTCGTTGGATGAGTTGTGTATCAACGCACACAGGTAAAATCAATAAATATGTTATTTAATATTATTAAAATATTTAATACCCTTTCCTAAAACGATTCCTCGAAAGAATAATGGAAACTTATATTTTTAAATCATGAGAATTCGTTTTTCGTTTCTTTTTGTATTCCGTTTAGGATTATACCGCAGAGATTACCATAACAGTTGACACAAATTTAATATGGGTTTGTCAAAAGTAGCGTCTATTTTCAACTGTTTAACTTCCCGTTCAGTCGCTTATGTTAATCAGATCTATCGCAACTGGTTAGTCCTGCTCTCGAACACTCTCAAACAGTAGTGGGAATTAAGTGACAAGATTTAAAAAAAGTGACTCAAAACGTAAGGCATTTGAAACTAAAACAAGCGTTTTTTGGAAGTCCATGTTTTTTGTTTTCTTTGTGAAACGGTGAATATTTTTTGAAGGAATTTCAAATCACATCGAAAGCATTATCAAATCATGACACATCGCTTTTGAACCTTGTTGACGAGCCTAGCTACCTTTTCTGCTATTGCTATTTTAGAAAAAAAGAAAAAAAAAAACAATTTTTTAGGTTCTAGTATTTCTATGCTTTATACTAATCAACTCAGAGGGATTTTGATCACAAATTTTTGTGATTTTATCAGCGGATTGTTAAAATTGGAACTACAGTTATTTGTATATTAACATCAAAACTCCATCCGTCATCCATTTTCACGAACTAACAACAAAAACAAACGGGGGATACACAATGTATAATAAATTAAAACTTATTATTTTTAATACCAAATTCTATAATAATTTAACCTGTTGCTCGATCAGTTGGTATATGAATGATTCATATAAAAAAATTTTGAGAAATGGCATTTTCCACGCATGATCGGATTTCATCATCCATCAAACATTTCGGCAAGTGTGTAGAGCGATAAGAAAACGACTCTACAAAGGGGAAAATGGTACAAAAAATTGCGCAAAATTGTACGGGTACTTTGAATTCAAGTACCAACAGGATCAGTCTTCTGATGTTCCGAAATTCATTTGTCATCCAGGCGCAGGGGGTCGGTGCGCCTCGTCTCATGAGAAATCACTTTCCCTTGCAAGCGTCCATTAGACCTTTCGTCTTTTAATCGTCGTTTTTTAGATTTAATCGAAAAAAAAACGTAACCGATCTTGGGGCCCTCAAAGGAAAAAAAAATCAAACGGTTTCGATTCATCAGAATTAATACATTAAGAAAATCAAAGAAATAGAAATTTTGTAGATAAAACAAATGATGTTCAGTTTGTGAGACTTCAGTTTGTAATTTGAAATTCCTGAAGGGACGGAAGATCGGTAAGGCACGCTGATGATCATTATAAAGATACATCTCAAGGCAAATAGGAAACAAATTTTCAAACGCCGCAGTGCATATTTACCAAATACTAATTTAACATTGAAACCGGATGGTTGAAGAACTTTCACCCCTTGGGAAAAGATTTCTCGTGGGCCTCAAATCTTTCCCTTTCAGGAAAGGGTGAACCAGCGAAATCATAGTGGCTTCCGATCGGTAGGGTTTTATGGGTACAAAAAGAAAGAAAGATGGAGGCAATATAAAATGATAAACCCGGCGAATCTTATTCAAATAGACACAAGATATTCTATATTCCCGTTGGTTCATCTATACCTGAGTCCTGGGAAAATATCCTTGTAAATTTTGAACGATCGCATAATATCTTGCGCCCGTTCATAAATTTATTCAAATCAAACATTTCTGATACTTTTTACTGCATGGTGCCAATTGAAGATTTCCTATTGTGTCATTGGAGCATTGACTCGACCTTTTGTCTCCCCTGACCCTCAAAATGACTTTAAAAAAATTTCTAAAGGGTTACAGAAAAATTTTTAAGTCTACCATTTTTTTTAATTAAAATTGAATAATTGCGTCTAATGCTTTATCATTATGGTTTTATGCCATTTCAGAGTCTGGAAGGAATCATACGGTTGGCAAAATATAAAGGCTGTTGTTTGGTTCGTTGTCTTGAAATAAGAAAAACAAGACGAGAAAGATTTCGGGTATACCTGACCGACATTAATAATTGAGGGGTGAGATCCGCGATCGGTACATCGCGTGGATCCAAAGGATTAAGGCTCTCCGGGATTTATGTTGTGAACGTTTTATTCTCATCTGTTGCCGCACAATACCATTAAATCCAGCATCGTCATCCTACTGGTATAGATCAGCACTCCCGCGATTCCGACAGTATCGAGATCTAGCGTCAAACTCGATTGGAACTAAAGAGAAAACCGGCTTGATTCGAGCGCGAGGTGGAGTGAGAGTGAGGATGCGAACCAATGCAATTTGGTACAAAGAGTCGAAGAAATTATAAAGCGAGCACCGAAAACAGGGATGAGCTTGATGTATTGTATAATAAAAAGAACACCGAAGTTATGATTGCGATCAAAGGAAAGATTGCGATTTTTGAAAAGAGTAATTTCGCGTTCTGAATTATGAATCAAGGGTATAACTGATGATTTGCATCTGTATGATTTATTATGCATGAAATAAAATTTTTGTTGCAACAAAAATAGAATAAGCATTCCTCGCGTCAATGATCTCGAAACTGACAATATAGAGATGCAACGAAAAATGTATATATATAATCAGAACAATCATTTGAGTTGCAGTTTTGGACCAACCGAATAATCACTGCTGATAATCATCTAACATAACCCTTTCATCTTTTAAAAGAACGTCACCCTCCTGTACAGTAGAGAGTTTACCGCCATCACGACTCCTGTTCTTAAACACAAAAGTGTGAAAACTATTAAAAAAAACGTCAACAGAAAAAAAGCAGATTTTAGAAATCCAAATTTTGAAATCTCTTGAGAAAACACAGCTGTTGTCGCGGGAACAAGGTCGTCGTTCCTTGGAAGACTTTTTAAGCCGAGGACAGAGAAGCGATGAAAGGGTCGACGGCGCGATCGAACCCTCGGCCGAGATGTCATCTTGCGATTTTTTTCACGGCCGGGCTCCTTTTTTTCCCCGTTTCTTGCGTCTTTCTTTCATGCGTTCTTACGAAATCTCATTCGGACGCGCACTCAAAGGGGTTGAACGGTCCTAAGAGCGTATTCGGTTTCCACGCATGATGATCTACCTGCACTGTTTTCAGTTCTCGGGTTACTAAAGACGCGGAAATCCAAAAATTGCGAAGGGTTTCTTTTTCCTGTCAATGCCTCCCTTCGGTTCTTGCGGATACCGTGAAGCGCGACTACTTTGCGTTCTTCGCCCCTTCTTCGTCGCCCCTTAACCCCTTTTTTTCTGTCAGCTGCTCAACATACGCAACAGCTGTACCACCAGGACTTATGTATTCGAGAGTAACTAACTGTTGAAGCCGAGTAAACGCAACTCGCGACTCGAGAGAAGGGAAGAAACTTTTATTCGACTATATCGATATTATCAAAACTACTTTTTTCCCCGTGGACACATTGTTGTGATTTGAGTGCTGCCGAATAATAGGTCTTTTCGCCAATTTGGCTGGCCGAAAAATGTCCGTCCATGTTACCCGACCGACTATGAGTTCTTTGTAGTAAAAAAAGTAATTATTCAGGTCAGAAGAATAAAGATTGACTTAATTACTCAACGCTGCTTTTAAGGGGTTAAGTCTGACTTCTTGGATTATAAGCAAGGGTCTTGCATTCAAATTTGTTTTCTCTTCCACAAGAAAAGATTGAATTCTGTTTCGAAAAAATGCTTCCTTACAATGCCTTTACAATTTTAATAAAAAAAGTCTATTTACTTTTTTATAAACTACAAATGCAATTTTGCAATTCATTAATTTAAAATATTGTCTGGAATTATTGATTCATTCTATTGTTTAGAATGTGACAAAAAAGCTTACAGAGTTACATACCGCTTGGATCCTGGTAGACAAAAGACAAAAACGTTACGAGACATGAAAAAAAAAATATTTTCAATGAAAATAATAGACGTGTTCCCTACGGGACAACACAACACAGTACAACAAGAGAGAAATACAAAAAGTTCGTTGCACCCTCAACATTTCACCCGCACCTAATTCACGTTTCGTAAAGTCTAGTGGCTCTTCGAATTAGAAAAAAAAACTGTCTAGCAAGACCCAAGGCTGGCAGCGCATTGTATGTAAACTCGAGCTCCCCATTATCACTTTGCTCGCCCTGGTGAGATTCAATAAATTTTTGATTTATATTTATACAACTTGGCGAACCAATATTTACATTCTACAAGCAACAAACTAAGAGGTGCAGAATTTTTGTTTCGTTTTGTTTTGTTTTTTTATAATTGAGACCACGAGTCTGAACGAACGAAGAATCGCTGAAAAATATTCGCTGATACATTATCACGATTGGCACAAACGTTGAGCTAATGAAAACACACATCAGCCCATCGAATCAACTTTTGATTAATACCCGCGCGAGTGCGTGCAATATATTTCATATGCCGGTGGACGCTTTGTTTGAAATCGGTCCTTTTTTTGCCATCGAGTCTGTCAGAATTAAAAATGTGATATACGCCTGAATCATTGCCGGGGTAGTTCTGTTAATCAATTCTTTCACGTAGCCGCGCAGCCTCTCGTTCCTGGCATTCTTCGTCATCCTCAAATGCAATTCGCTCGAGATAAAGAGTTTGAGACTAAGCAGGCTCCTCGGGTGTGTTTCAAGACCGAGGCACGTCATCCCTGCGTTATCGGACTGGAGTTTTCCGTTTTATTCATAAGAAGCGCCAGAGCACACATGGCCCGCACAAGGCAAGGGTTTTATCAACCTTCATAATTTTAGATTTCCGAATACGTTCGACAAATTAAACTCTGGCCGCCGAACTTTGAGTGCCTGATGGAGCTGCTGAGACGATCTTTTATAAACGAGGTCATTGAAACTTTGTCTCATTATTATGTCAAGTCACGGGGGAATTTTGTACCATCATATCAATTTTTTTTCGTTTACTTTCTTTTGGAAAGCAATGTGCAATATACTAAATAAAATATATAATGAAAATATATAACTCTTCACTAAACAATGATACATTTTTATGTCAAGTAATGGAATTGTATACAGGATGTCCCATTTTAATCCGGCACCTGTAATAATTTTAAAAATGTGTGTTGAAGAAAAAAATGTAGAAATACATTTGTAAATGTGTGTTTAAAAATGTATGAGTCTAAACAACTCATAGTACTTTTAAACAGACCTCATCAAACTAAGAAACTCTTATTCTTCACATTTTTTCGCCAACACTTATATTGCAAGTTATTCGAGGTGCTGGATTAAAATGGGACACCCTGTATATTACGAAACCAAATTTGTAAATTTTCCTACATATTTTTTTTCATTTATTAAGGTGATCAATTCACAGACAGGTGGAATGATCTGATCCATCTTATTGAATTTTGATTCAAGATTTTTTTGAGGCCATAATTGTACCATTATCGGGTACAATGGATGAGTATTACGATCTCCCATCTTAAATTCTGCTGAATCATAAGAAGAACAAGTTTTTTACAGAAACTATAACTCAAATTCAAATTTCAGGCTTGTACAGTATTAAGGTATAATATAAGCAAGATTTCAAGAAATCTTGTACTTTGATTTTGAATAATAAATAATTATCACAGAAAATTTTGTCATCAACACAATTTAGGTATATTTTTACTGTACAAAAAATGTTCTAATACGAAAGAATTTCAACTTAATATAACTTTTCTTTCCGTCATCAACCCGTTTTACATTAAAACTTGTTTAAATCAAAAAGTATATTTAGCGTAATATTATTCGATGTCAAATTTTTCGATATCTTGTAACATCGTTTGCTTGAAACATCAGTTCATTTTCCCATGAAAGAAGAGATAAAAAAACACCCGCACATGTTTGTGCTCCAATTATCTTCCCTAAATGTGAGGGACTACAGATTGCAGGAAACATAGCGATTTTGGCATCGAATCGTTACTTGCAGGAAAAAAATTTTTCTTCTTTTTACTTATTTTCTCAAATTTTATTTATGTTCCAACTCTCATTCCCACGAACTACAATATATGGTAAGATCAAAAAAACTTAGAATAATAATAAATAATTATTAATTTTAGAAAAATCAGAATGGAACTTTGTTTTTTATCTTGCTAAAATAACATCAGAAAGATGAACAAAGAGAAACATTTGGAAAATAATTGGGTTCGAAATTAAGATTGTTCTTCCGATACTGTGTAAGATCGAAACGTCATTTTCCTCAAGATGATGCTACAAAAGAAGTGCATCATGCGTCACGATCGATCTTGACAGAGCGTATATCGGTAGAAAAAAAGAGATGCAACGTCAAACCTATCCGGAGGGGGGTCCCGGCGATGAATCGATTAATCATCTCGGGCTTTATTTATTCCCGTACCTGACTGCTTTTTTCCGTCCGTGTATTCCGTCTTCTTGCATTTCTTGCGTGTCGTTTTCAAATTTTCAGCATGAACACGCGGCCCTTTTTGCGGACTTTTTTAACACTCACATGTGCCCCCTCTCACGCAATTTTCAAACTCACCACTCGAAGGGGTTCTGATCCATCGATCAGAAATTGAGAGAACCGTAAAAGAGTTCGTGGCAGCGTGAAAATTTTAATGATCGAACGCTATGAGAAAATTTTTAATCGTTCTTTAACTCATTCTGAAATTGCCAAGCTGAAATGACGGTTACGATTTGCCGTTGCTAACTAAAAACCGTTCGTGTGAAATATCATTACCACTGCCGTCACAAAAATATAATACCCTAAAAAAATACCACTTTTTTTAGATCAATTATTTTAATTATTAATCGTTTATGATCGTTACAAAAGTTAATGAAAAAAGTCGTTGTAAGATCTCATCAATTAAAAAGTCGGCCAATTAAAGTCAACAAAAAATGGTAATAATATCTCTCTTGGCTGGGCAGCGTTTTGTGATGTAAATATCGCTTATTCAAAATCGTGAATGTGATGATTAAACTCGTTAACGGAAAGTAGATGCTGGAGGTCATATTGAACGATCAAATAAAGGCCTTTGTTCCACCCCTATTTTCATATAGTTTCGCGTTTTTTATGTTTATTTTTCTTTTAATATGGCATACATTCGTGGGAAAGGTGGCGGATGTGACAGAGGGTGCAGGCGGACGAGAGAACGGTGTACTATATTTAAATTTTTCCCGTTGAAGAAAAAGGATTGGGGCAGGAAGCTCTTTAATAGCGGAATGGGACAAAAAGCGAAACCCACTTTCACGTGCGCAGATGAAAGCGAGACCAACGGAACGAGTTATCGGATGTTCGATTGGTTACATTGTGGCAACAACCGCAAAGATTTTATAACGAAATTTGTTTTTCCGGTTCGCGTTTTGGGAGAGCCGGTTTGCGAGCAACACCAAAGGGTGTTGACGTGCAATCTCTGACACGTTCGAGGGTGCGGAGAAAAATGACTTTTCTGATGCCTGTCCGACATGTTCTGTCATCCGCTAAAATTTTACTGTATTTCTGTTTTTTTTCTCTTTGTTTTAATTTTTGCAGTTCGAAAAAGTGATATTCCTGATTATTTTTACTTGAATCCCTCTAATTTGAGAAAAAAAATGCATCTGTTGATGATGAAAATAAATACCTGTTTGTATTGGAAAATGGAGATATCAAGATAAATCTATTAGACTTGACACGATAAATGTATTAGGAGGCATGGTATACGACCGACGAGTTATCTATCATAATTATTTTAACTGTTTGTGCGGCCGGTGCTGGGATGCGATTGAAAAGTTATTAGTACTGTGATGAAATTGAATGATCTCAATTTTAAAGTTTTTCGAAAATCAATGAACCTTTCTACCACGGCATAGACCTATATCATCATCGGAGGTAATTATATTTACATTTATGAATGGCGAGAATGCATGTACAATCGTGTGAATTGTTGATTAAAACACGAAGAAAAAAATGTGAAAAATGGAAATTAAAACTGATATACTTAATTTGAAGAAAGTGACCATATCTGTTCATCGTTAGGTGTCGGATGTAATCGCGAATAAATATTTTCATCCGAATGTACAATGTAGCACAGTAATGAGATGCAAGATCATTGGAATAATGGTTCGGACGAAAGATTTATTAATCGACAAGCTACTCTCGGTGTTCAAACTCTTTATCCATCAAAGGCCTTGAACAACAACGGCAGCTGCATCACGGCACAGATTCCGGGAGGCTAAGGACAAGCAGACAGTTATATACAAATGCAGCAGTTCTAATCATGAAATCGCGATCCTGTTCGCGCAATACTCTCTCGCCGAGGGATCTTCGTTACGAGAGGCCAGAGGCAAACTTTTCGTTCCACGATCGTTCGACCATTTTTCGTCCGTCAGTATGTTCGCGGTAGCGCTTACTCTCCGCGCCGCGTTCAAATTCAACCTTAGCGATCGCTTTCTGAGAGCAAATTAATTTCCATGTTGCGGGATTTATGATCTACGTTGGGGTATTGGAATTAGCAGCAGCCGGATGCCGGGAAAAGATACTTTATCACTTTTGTCTTACTTTTGCTTTTGTAATTATTAAACCCTCGCATTTGCATATCTTTTTCTTTTTTCCTTCGCGGTTCTTTTGTATCGCGGCGTTAATCTTTCAAGTTTGAAATCCGATCGAGACGTGAACCTTATTTTGCGACTGAAAATATTGTGCTAAAAATTGCAATTCGCTATAATTGTCGATGCCTTTTTCTTTCAATGTCATTTCGAGCCGGTGATAAGATGTTTTATCGATGTTTGAGTACATCTCGCGTTCTAATGATACGTTGAACGCGGATTATAAATGTAAAATATGGATTAATCTCGATCTTGTCGGTAAATTATATTTGCGAGAAACTCGAATCGGTTCAGATAAGATTTACGATTGGTTCTCTGATATTTCGAATTTTATAGTACGGGAAAAGTTCCGTGGCCTGTTATTGTACTTTGATTGATTGCCCTGTGCACCTTTATTATGCATTATAAATAAGCGATTAAAATTCATTTATTTACACGTTTCCAATTCAAAACGTTATTGAAACAATTTTTTTTACTCGTTAAATTAAATTTTGCATGTATATAATCGAAGGTGTATAATTTTTGAAAATTTTCCTACGACATTTAAGAACGAGAATCCGTCACAGTATCAGATTCCACATTGTGACAGTTCTGTTTTTCTTTGGACCAGACCGATTTTTTTGTTGTCTACGTGTGGTTACACGATGTGCGATGGTTGAACACCACTGACGCATTCTGTGATTCAGGGTCTCTGGGCCCCTATAAGATAATTACATGGTGCGGGCTACGAGTCGGCCCAGAAATATATGTTCCATCGGCCGGTTTTTGAATTATTTGAAAAGAGACAGAGGGCCTTCTCGTATTTGCGCGGTACAATATTATACTTTACATTCACAACTCGCGATTCTCCTCACTGATTCTCTCCCTGGTCCACCTCAACTTTAGATTTCCCCTCCAACGGAGCAATTCAATAACAATAGTCTCGGCGATCCTTTTATTTTTCGATTTCATCTCCTCTCTCCCACATATTTGTCGATGACTTTTTTCAGTTATAACTTTTTATCATTCCCGAGTCTCATGTATTGAGATCGAATTTTTGCGAAAAAATAAAAAAATTCAGGTTATAAAATATTTCATTTTTTTCATGTTATTTCAAGTTTTTATCGGTCCCTGGAAACTATAAATATCAATTGTTATACAACTGGTTATCATAAGTTTGCTCAAAACACCAGGAAATCACGAAAAGTATATTCATAATTTCATCATTATGTTTATTTACAGTTTTGAAGATAACAAGATTACCTCATTCTTCGAATCTACACGATTCCAACTTTTGTTTACTCTGCTGCGACAAAAATCTAACGTGGGAAACATTAAATTGTGAAAATATGATTCATTATTTGGAGCAGGCCTAACATCGTGGCTCCAAACACTTGTACCCTTATATGTCTGTACGATCCAGTTATAGCTTATATCAATTACAATCAATCTTGAAATAATGCAAATTAAAATCAAAATACTGTCAGTTGCGTCTGGAATTTCAAGTGCATTCCATAGCCTGATGGAAAAAAAATTGTTTATCTCTCATTCGACGACCCAAGTACAATATATAATTCATCCCAAAAATCAATTGGCATCGACGTTTAATAGTTATTAATACAAGTCGTTGGGCCCTGGATTTATGTGTGGTACAAAAAGGCCACTTTCATTAAATAACGAAACAATTTGATTGTAATTAAAGGGTCGCATTGAACGGGCGAATTGCAATAAGACACAATGACTCTCGGAACCGAGTCGATAAATTTTTGTCGAGTCTTTCTGGACGTCTCGATCTCAATCCGCGATACGCTTTTTTCTTGACTTATTGTGCGTCCGAGTGCTCGCTTGCATGCATCAGGAGGACAATCGACCTTGCAGAGTGTTCGGCATAACAATCACCCGGAGTGCATTTCGGCAGATGTTATAATTTTGTGGAATATCGTAATTTGCAGACCGGGAAAGACCGATTCGAATTTGGAACAAAATGCAATTGAAAAAAAATGGGCCTGGGATCGGACTGCAAACTAATAGCAAGTGAGAGGCATTGCGGTGTAGGGTTGAACGGGGGAGTGGGAGACGGTCGTACGCTAACATCAGCAATATAGCAAAAGGCTGAGGCACGACGCACGAAAGGAAGATCACAACACAAATCACTGTGTTTAAAGTTGAACGTGACAAAATTTAAAAATTCGCCCTCCAGACAGTGATACACATTATGCCTGATGTCTTCTAATATGATTTCAGAATCAGAAATCTAATTTCGGTAGAACAAAAAAATTTTATTACAAATTGCGTCAAAAGAGATAGAGAGAGATAGATGGATGTGTCTATCTTGCGTTTTTTGTAGTAACTGTGAAACAGAAAAAAAGCTGACATGTGACATTTATGTGTAAGGTTGTACTTGAAAATTTCCATTCATTAAGAATGTAGAAACGTCTGCGGAGCAAAAACCGAACCTCTCATTGTTCTGTTTGGCCTGTTCCTTATTTATGTAAATTTCGGCATGCAAATATCGCGGTGCATAAATGGAACAATTTGTATTATTGTACAGGCCGTATTAATGTTCATATAACGTTGAGTAAGAATGATTGCGGCTCTGTTCCTGCGGTCACGGCGCGCGATATGAAAACACAAATTGCAAGGTAAACGATCGCGCATACTTTCGTGACAATTGCCGCATAATATTTGGTCAATATGTGTATCGTAATGAAGGGGCGCATGCGCGATCGCAATCTGAAACCACCTGAACAGTCGGAGAGCGCCGCGCTAGCTGAATTCTCTGGCTCGCTATATGACTCTGAAGTTTAGGTTGTTCCCTTGCTATCTGCGCGCCAAGATCTCAGCGCGGAATGATTTTCGAAATATGATTAATTGCTCCGTCGAGATATTTCTTCGTGGTCGAAGAACCGTCGCGTTTTAAAAAGAGTGCCTCTCTTTTGACCAGTAATGGTGGTTCTTTACGAGATGACGTGGAACGAAAAATAACATCAAAAGAGGAAAAAGAATGGCTTTAAGCTCGGACTCTCCGAACCGCGCATTTCATTTTTTTTCTCCCTGACAATCCGACCTGTTTATCAAATCACTGAAGCACTTAGTGCGCCGCTATATTATGAAATCAAAAAATTCATTTCCCAGTTCTTGACGGGTTAAATCGGAATTTTGAATTTTATACAATAACAATATCATATTCCAAGGGCAAATTCCGATGCAAATTTCATATTCTGAATGGAAAAAATATCATTCAATCAAGATTGCAAATCACGCTATCTTGATGCTGAGAGATAACAAATAATATGATCTACATTGTTAGGAACTATTTTTTATCGCAAACGTTTTGTGTTTATGATCATACAAGTGGTGCTTTTATTCTAAACGGCTTAAACGAACGAGACGATTCCGAGCGAAAACAAAAGTTATCTCAACATTCTATAGTTGTTGAAAAACGTCGCGTATCAGAGAAAGATGTTGAGACAATACACCGACGTTCCGCGAAGAACAAATTCCGTGAAACCAACTTAATACACTTCCATTCAAAAATGCATAATATATTATAACTGCGGCGTGAATTTATCATGTTTCACAATTAGCGTTCTAAGGCGATCACTTATTTCGCGCCAGATGGATTTAGCAAAATGGCCTATCGGAGTCATAACTCTGACGGAGCGAAAAAAAATCCTAACAAAAATAATCACGTTGTTAAAACATTCATCTTTGTTAATTTGCATTGCGTATATCGATTTGAATAACGCAGCTAACAATTAATTATTATGATAAATAAGGTTACGTTCGCTCGCCGAGGATCACCTTCGCTGCTGATTGCAACTGACATTGTTTCATACACAACATCGTAAATCGGTTATGATTTAGATTGACGTAACAAAGTGTTTATTTTTTTTTTTACTAAACAAAAAAAGTCCACTTTTACCGCGCAGTTTTTTGGCTGCTTATCGTGGCATCCGACGTATGCCACCAGATGAGTCTTAGATCAATTTATTATAACGTCCGAAATATCTCGCAGCCGAGCATTTTAGATTCAAAAAACCGAGCGGCCAGTCTCATTTCTGCATTACTTCTTTTTTACAGAAATGTCTTGGTCTAAATATCAAATGTTGGCTGCAATAACAGTGTTCTCCGAATGGGTCGAAACGTTTGAGTCAGTTATCTCACAGATTTTGCACGCTGGAAGAGTGACAAAATCGGAGTTATATCAAAGAGGAGAGATCTGTCAGAGTGCAGTGCCAAGACCGAGAAATGACTCTCCAGCATTGTGGCATCAAAAAGAGAGAGGAAAGGGATGCGCGGGAGGAGGCCAAAAGGGGGCATCAGAAAAAGCGTGAGGAGATAAAGAGTAGTATTAGTTTTAAGCGCTTAACACGCATATGAAGAAAAAGAGAGGCAACGGGGCGATGGAAAGAATCGGCCGCGCGAGAGCAGAAGAGGGATAATGAAGCCGAGGTGTGTTGTACGCTCCCTCTTTGCTCTTCTCTGCTTCGTCTTCTTCTGCATACCCATTACAATACACGTCCGAGAGAGCTCTGACTGGCGAAGAAACGGCAGGCGCGGCCTTCTCGGCACACAGATATCTCGAATCGGAGCGAGTTCGATTCATTTAAGAGATAGCATCTTTCGTTCGAAATATGAATATTATATTATGAGCGCTTCAAGAATACAAGAGCGGGCAGAAAAAAAGCGCGAGATGAGTGCCCCGGCCGAAGAGGCGAATCTCAAATTATATCATTCGTAATACCCATTCAATTTCCTTTTTTCATACTTTACTCGGTCGCGATTTTTCTTTAAGATTTATGTGACATAGTTTTTGACTGGTCGACTCAAAACAATTGTAACTAAACGTCTCGTGGAAACAGCAATTCCTGCAAAATTAAAAACAAATGATCTGTTTACAAAATTTCCAAATTTTCCAAAATTTAAAATTTCAACATATCCAAACCATTCTTGAACTTTTCATTCCCAGCATCTATCTTTTCTCAGGACAGGTCATCCATGAGATGTTTCAAGAATTTTAATATTTTTTCAAGATTCAAGTCAATGACACTCATTTAGATTCCAAGTTGATCCTAATGAAAGGTATTACAAATTTTTATCCGACGTTGATCGACCGTTTGTTCGAGACATGACTAATCATCTGGTGTGTGTAGAACAATTAGACGTCTTAATTACATTTTTGAACAAACGGAAAAAAAATTTAATCTCAGCTGATGTATTTCAAATAAAATAATTTTTTCATTCGGCAATACTTACAATATTTTTGATCCATTTATCAACAAGTCACTTTGGCAAGGCACAGAAAATTTCACAACGAACGTTTGTTGTCCAATCAAAACCAATCCACGTTTCGATACGAATAGGCCATGTGTTGCATTGTTTGTTACATAATCAGTCTTTGCTTTAGATTCTTCGTTTATATGTGGCCGCTCACATCGAGTGCGCGTGTTCGTAGAAAATGCTATTATAGAATAATCGATTGATATTGTTTACAAGGTGTATACGAAACGTTGTTTTGTACGGCAATCAGGAAGTTGAAGCCCTGTTAACCTGCTCGAGAAATGTTTTCACCAAGACAAATATCCCAATAATACGCGATCGACGAGAAAGTGTATGTTCCAGTTGCGGAAAAGGATTAAATAACCATATAAACATGTACGTAATTACATGTAAAGTTTGACTTGTGAAAAATTTGTTTGGAACAAAGGAAAATTGTAACTTCGAGTTTATTGAGGTTATAATGTTGGCATAACATTTGTTACTATGCACATACGTCAAATTGCTGAAATATTTTGTAACGTGCATTTGAACTTTTGAAATGAAATGTTTACTGTTATAGAAATCACAGTAGCTATTCGTCCAAGTTATGAGCAGCGCAAGTGCAATATGTGAGAGTCGGAGAGCTGACACCAGGGTTCAGAATTTTATCTCGCTCGGTAGTCTCCCCCTTTGGGCCGCCCGTCGACCTGTAAAACCCTGTTTGGTTACACGTCACTTTGAAGAATTCCTCACGAGTCAGAAAAATGAGCATCGTCATGATTTTTGAAAGTAAAAAATAAAGAGCGCCTGAGCCGGCTGAGACCTTTTTTGGGGCCCTTCTGCCTCCCTCCCCCCCACCCTTCTCTTTTACATGCATATCCATTTTTACAATGATACAAATTAGCCGCATTTCTGACGTATCGTTTGCCATTTTTTTCCTATTTGGAGCGTTGAAATAGTCTTTCATTTTGTCGTATTACAATTTTTCGGAACGGTCAATCATGATAATGCTCTCCTAAATTTATCCCTGCCTTTTCTCAATTACCAAGATCATGTTGGCTGCCCACGTTATCATTATTATGATTATTGAAATTTGTTGGATCGGGAGGTAAATGAGCAGGAAAGAACAAAGGCAGAAAGAAAGACGCAGAGCTCGCGTTTGAGAACCGGAGCCATTGTTCGATTATTTGAATATCGAACGCGCGGACGGAAATCGATTCGTGGGGCCTAATGAAGATTACACGGGCAATCAGCCTTTGGGAGACCTCCGGTCGGGCCCCTTCTACATCTTTCGGTTTCCTGCGTCTTTTCGTTTCGCGATGGTTGTCGTTTATATTTACCATTTGACAGATCAATGAACATTCATTTCAGATTAAACTCAATTTTTTTTAATAAGCTTATAACAAAGTAATAATTTTATTTACATGTTTAATTATTATTATTATTAAGAACAGAAAAATGTAGTTACAATTTTTTTTATAACTTGTGAACAACGTCCAAAGAGAATGTCTGAATTTCAAACCTAGTTTGAACATTGGTGAATTAAAATTGTCTATAGCTGATGGGTTTGTTTGCATCCATTTCAGTATATTTGTTTGATTTCAACTTCGTCACTTGGATGCATCGATCTCCTTTTCTTCTTTGGCAGCAGGACATCCTCCGGCGACAAGATAAATAACGAACACCTTTTCCACGCCTTCAAAATACTGGTGATTAACCATGAAATATCGATTTTTGTACCACTGAGAAATTATACCAATTGATCGCAATCCCCCAAAACCAAGAGAAAAAAGCGACGAGATATATGAGAGATGGTTTTTCAGTCAGTTCTCAACAAAATTTTCGATTCCAAACTCAGACTCGGCAATCTAGAAGTAATGTTCTTAGGATATTATACAAATAATAGCTAAGAAATAATGTAAGAAGAGAAACACAAGATTCTTGACCAACATTTACAACCGGTTAAATGTTTTTTCCCGTTTAGTATGATAATTTGTCGAAAGTTATAAGTTGAATAATTTAAAACGCAATATTAAAGTTAAACCCGTCATTCAGAGAGTGAATTCTGCTCTGCGTATAATTCGAAACAAAAATATTACACAATAAGACAGGTTGGAGCATCATTTTCTCGGTGATTGCTTAATGATACAGGGAAAGAAGAAATTATTTATTTCTTTGCAGAAACAAATGAAAAGGTCTTAGCCAAATATCAATCTATTGTTCTTGCTCGATTTATAATGCGTATTTGCAGATACGGACAACATATCAGATCAATTAATTATTATTATTACTTTTTGCATTTTCAACAAGCATTCCAATTATTCTTTGTTGATATACCCTGGGTGTGACAAATAAATACACCTTTGCGCTGAAAATTTATCCAAGTTATATTTCATAAATAAAAATAAATAAGGAGCTGGCGAAGGTATAAAAATGCATACATACAAACAGCTTGAAAGAGAATGAAACGATTTAAAATATGACTTAATTATAGATACATTCTACTCACTACATTTTTTTTCAACATGTAAAATGAAATTTAGCTTCGGATCAATTTTTTGCTTTAGGTATTCGCAATTTTTTTCTTCTCATTTTCAACGCACCCAGCGTATTCATCTCACCCTGTACAATATCCTTGCCGTAAATCATTACAAAACGTAATTTCCATGTTTACGACGGTTTTTATTGAAATGAACCGAAACCGCCTTTCGTCTCATTTAATTTCCAGCTTATGTTTGTATCCATACGTGAGTACGTGCATTCAACTAAAAATTTATTACGATGTTAATCAATAGGTCATATGTCGGATTTCCAATTTCAAAAAAATATAAGAGAAAAATTCCTATGGTCGCAAATGAGCGCGGATTGTGTTAAATGCAATTAAGTGTTGGGTCCTCATCGCTCGCCAATACACACACGCATCAGAAACGAATGCGATAAAGCTACAGTTTGGACAGGCGAGGCAAAATAAGAGGCGAAGGAGGAGGGAGGTAACTTAGGTTCAGTCAACAAAATACGAAAAGAGACGATGAGGAGAACGAAGAAACGAATTGGCGCGGGGAAGCAAAGAGCATCGAGAAAGAGTGCAGGAACCGCGCGCGAACTGGAGCCTTTCGATTTGGCCGTCCCTGCGAGCCCTTAGGGCCCCAGACGGAACGCTTTTAAAATTTATTGACAATCATAAATTTCGAAAATAAAACCTTATATACCGCGGCTGCAGTGACCGTAGTCATTCCAGCTCGGCCCCGTTTTTGCTTCGCGGTTCTCTCGTTTTTTTCCCCTTCTCTTATACCTTTCGGGCCGCTTTTTCAGCTTTTTTGCACTCTATTCGCTCTTTTTGCAAGGAACTCGAAACAAAAGAATGCGTTACCAATTCCGGCCTTTCCTTCGGCCGGGTGTCATATTTTCCGCAAATTATTCTTATTATCAAACATTCAAAAGTCCAGTGCGAAACCGATCGTTGATAATTAAATTTTGGTACTTGTGCCGAATCAGCGCAGGGCAGCGCGCGATCCGCTGGGGCCCCCTTCGGCGGCCGAGCGATTCACACTTGGGCTCGGGCGCACGTTGAGGAGGCTGAATATTGAGAGCGGATAATCGTTATGGGCACTTTTTTTTGTTTTGGGGATGGAATTAGGATTAATGTGGAAGGCAGTCAGAGAGCTCTTTTTTCGAATCGGTTGGGTTATTAATGTGTCTGTATTATTCGGAAACTTGAAGCTAATGGTAGGGAATTAGATATTGTGCGATGCAATTTACAGTGAGGTTTTGCTTTCTTTTTCCTTATCCTTCTTTTCGGTTAATTCAAATGATAGTTATGTGCGCGCACATATTCGTGACAAGAGATATTATGGAGTATGAATTTTATTTTGAATTAGGACAATATTTATTTTTTGGTACCGAAGTTGTGGATGGATTTACAAAATAATTCCCACATTCAACAGAATTAATAAAACGATTTCTATGATTGCGATAGTGCCTACCATAATTCTGACGAAGATAAATATGATCGCTGATATTTTGCAGACAAATTTTATAATCAACGCAAAACAAACTGCGGAAAAAAACAATCCGTGCGATCGAATGACGGTGACTAATTTTGCACTATCATTGGAGAAATTTAGCTGTTATTGAAATGTTTAAATGACTGGTATTTTGCGATGACGCGTCAACAAAGCGTCAAAACATGAAATTTTTATTGACAGCAAATATCGATTGGCGCGTGTGAATCACATTATTATTTATGGGTGACATATCATATTGTATAGCACTCTCGCCTGTTCCCATCCACGCTGACTGGAAGTATTGAACAAATAACACAACCAGAACTTTTGCTTATATAAACTGGCTAGTTTATAAGTTTTTTCAAGTTTCTTTTCATCAGCAATTCATTAGATTTTTAAATTTAAATAAATGAATCAAAAATGCAAAAGACCTAAATGATTGTTTATTTTAGTTTTCAATCAAATTTTCAAACAAATTATTTCTAATAACATTTTTTTACGAAGGAATAAAATCGACTAACATATTTTGTTCGTAAACAGAAAAATAGAGACAATTGTTCATTGCGTACGTTTTTCTTACTACAATATTCTAGACAATGAACTCCTCTTGACAATGGTGAGTTATAGATATTTCATTCACGTTGATTATACCGTCAAAGAAATTAAGTTAGAAGTGCTATAAGAAGTTGCTCTAAACGATTGATTGACTACATTTTCAGCAACCGCCGTTCGATCAGTTGACTGTACAGTAAATCGACGCCAACTTTATTTCCACGATGTTCCTGATACAAAAAGATGTGATGCATTTACCAACTTTCAAGTGATTTATTATGTTGCTTGTTCGGTTGCGGAGGAGACAATAAGCGCATTTAATCTTTCACGTAATATATGAAACGTGTTGTTCGATTTATCATGTCGAATTCAAACTAGGTTCAATAAACGTTACACTGAAAAAAAATCCAACAAAGGTATAAATTGAAAATAGTAAGACAGAAATAAACATTCAATATTTATTATTTAAATATTTATTGAATATCATTTAATTTGCATAAATCAGTAGAAATTGTTTGACGAAGTTTTCTGCCGGAAATTATCGAATCAAAAGTTGCAGATTGCATTGCAAGAACGAGGGAGTGTAAGAAGGGTTGAGGGACACGGATTCATCATGCGTTTGAGACAGGAATTATTGCGGGGCGATTTATCACGAGCGCCCGCTGATCCGTCATACTGGACCACGTGGTGTACTTCTTCTGTTCCTTCTCGCCTTTTCGTTTTCGTTATAATCAGCTCGCGTGCTTATAAACAAAACGACCAAGAGCAGCTTAAAAAATTGACCAATAAAAATGTAAATGTAATTACAAAACTCAAAGTGAAACTAAATATACCAATGAACGTGCGCGCACGGTGCATTTATTATCAATTTAATATTGATGGAGGCGACTTTGATGTGAACGAAAATATAATCTCAGACGTTTTTTTTTTGTTTCTCAATTCTCCCTTGCCGATCATCGTTTGTGGGAAATTGATCGTTACTTTTGTATACCATGGTCGTTCGTAATTTGTTCATTGCAAATTAAACGACTTCGTGTTCACAAATTAAAAAATCATCAAAAGTTATATTCAAAGACAGTAAAATTAATCAACGTTTTTTATTAATTACGTGATTAAACGGACATAAAACGTAACGAGTCGCAGTTGAAGCGATTTGTGTGCCCCTTATTTTCTGTGATTCCCAACGATATTGTGCACAACGACGAACAGCTGATTATAAAATAAGCGAGACAGCGTGTCTCAAGATGTATACACCAGGAAACGGAAATGACGTCACCGAGACACTTCGCAAGTCCCGCGGCACGTATTCGTTCTTTATTCGTTTACTGAAATCGTTTGTTTGCCTCTCCGCCCCTTGAGATGAGATAATGTCTTAATCATTTGAATGCGACTTGATGATGATGGATTAGTGATACAAATGATGGTTTTTGTTTAGCCCAGTGCGATTGTATATCACGTCTGGGCTCGAATGTGGGAATTCATCGGAGCAAATTTCATATTCTCACATCAATCTCGAAAGCGAAATAAATAAATTACAAGTAAGTACAGTGATCAAAAAAATCGTTGGACCAGAGGTTAAACTGATTTATGCAATTAAAATGTTTGTGAAAAAAAAACAAAGCAAACAGAGAGAAAAAACAAAAAATCGAAACCAAATTGTTGAGTTTATTCATGCCATAAATCATTTGTCACGGAATATTTGCAATTAAACATTAATTAATCCACATCTATACCATTGGAGGTATAAAGCTAGGTAATTACAAAAATGAAAGGAACGTATATAAAGTCGCCTAAGGTGCAGTATATATTCATACGTTCCGAGTAATAATAAACAAATCGAATGGTGCCCTCTAACGATGATCAGGTACGTGGAATCAGACCTTCGGCGACCCCCTCGTTTCCCCGTAGTCTCATCGTCTCGATTTGCAAAGTCTCTCGCGACTCTTGGAGCATAGAGACGAGTGCGACTCATCGCTCTGTCTCTCTCGTCTCGTTGCCACCAGCATCGGACACAACTCTTTACCGGAGCAGTACGGACTCGTATAACGTTTCAAATTAACTAAGCTCCATTC
The DNA here is from genome assembly GCA_030522925.1 of Trissolcus japonicus. NCBI lineage: Eukaryota > Metazoa > Arthropoda > Insecta > Hymenoptera > Scelionidae > Trissolcus > Trissolcus japonicus. The sequence continues at coordinate 57,869 of JAPYZS010000174.1, read as the reverse complement.
AGGGAACGTATACGTGAGCTTCCGAGGGCCCCAGCAAAGATGCAGCGACTCGCGAGAGCGCATTTCGACGATCAGCGAACAAAAACCGTGCGAGTCGTCGACCTCTTTCTTTTCCGATTAAGGTGAAGTGTCACTCTCTAACATTCACCAAGTGACTATAATTAAATCAAGCGATCTCGTTCAAAAACTTTTCAACATTTCGACCGTGGCCTCTCTTATATCATTCGCAACACTGCAGAACGTAAAACCATTTATAACGATTGGATAACATTATCTTTAGCATTAACAAAGCGATGAAAATCATAAATTTAAAAATAAATTTAATATATTTAAAAATAAATAAAAATAAGAGTAAAATGTAACAAAAAATTTTAAGTTGTGTTTTAATTTTTGTTCAAGTGTGAGAACTAGAGAGAAGAACACCCAGAAGATTGGGTGATTTCTTCTCTCATATACTAACAACGTCTCCCAGAAGAGACTAATTATCCTCTGCTCGCTGTTGTACAAGAATCCTGTAACCCGTGACACTTGTGAAATTCTAGTGACTATTATCATATCGATGTCTCAAATCTCTTGGCTTCGTGATCGTTTTAAATTTAAAAAGAAACCAAAAAGTGGCGAGCTTTTTGTCCGCTCGACTTTATTCTCTAATCGTGACGACGAGTTAGCTTCTCAGAAGATGATTAATTAATTATCAGCATCGCAAGATCTGTAGTGAAATGCACGAATCAGATTGAGATACAAGATTTTTATCGTACAGTTTTGTAGGCATACAGAACGAATGCATTTTGAGAAACTAACTTGTTCAGTGATGAAATCTCTTCTTCAAGTCAAATCTAATTGTATGGAAATAAGAAGTACTCGAATTTTGAACAAAAATTCATGACTTGATCATCTTGAATTATGCATTCCTTTTTTTTCAACTTACTAAGACGTTTGTTGAAAAATCTTGCATTAAAATTATATCCTTATATGATTCATAAGAACATTACTATGGATTTTTTGCGTTGCCTTTTACATAATTCTTCGCTTAGGCAAGGATTTTTTTTGTAATATTGTCATGATAATAATACCAATCGTGAAGTCCTTTCTTACCGTGTGAGAAAATAGTTCAAAAATATCGTGTGGATTTAAAATATGGCCAGGATCTTTGATTGATGATATCAATTTTGAGGGACCATCCGAAGGCATTTGTTATTATCCTTCGTTTCATTGACACGAAATTTCAAGCCAAAAAAGATTATTCCCTTAACGCGCTGTTCTTCCGTGGAAAATGAACCGTTCGGATCACGTGTAGACCTTCCATGGATCGGCAGAACAGATTACGCCCGCTTATTCATTTGTTCCAATCGCGCGGACCGATCGGCCGAAAATGAGCACTTTCGTTAATTAACACGGCAAACTCATTAAAGCGACTTCAATTAATCCCAAAAACACGGAATCCGAAAAAAAGGCGTCCCACCGGAATGGCCGGTGGTCTTTTTCCGGACCTTCTGCTCTGCCGTCTCCTTCCAATTGATCAAGAACAAGAACTTCCTGGCATACTTCCCTGACGAGTTCGACGCTCCTCCGCCTTCTTTAATTGACCACGACTCGCCACTAGGACACCCTCGTATCGTTTAGCAACTGTGGCGCGCAATTTTTGAAATTTCAAATCCGGATTTGCGTTGCAGATGCGTCCGAGCTGCAGTGTCGCGATCGCCAAGTATAATGTTTTCTCTCAATTAAGCCTTAATTAAGTTAAAATTAACATCGTGAGTTCTCTCTGCTTCTCGCACGCTCACCCTTCGAGATACTAGCCCTACCTTTGGGTGGCCTGCATGGCGTACAGTCTCTCTAAAAAATAGACACAAGGAAAATGCTCGCCTGACAAATAACCCACTGGAACACTTTGTCATGATCGTCAGTCGGGTCGAATTGTCTTCCAAGATAGTGTATCCAAATTCAAACCGATCTAACTTAAAGTTCCCTCTGAACCCCATCTATATTTCTAAAATCAGGAAGATCTACAAAAAAGAATCGACAATTTCAATTTACTCGCTAACATCTCGACCAATGATCATGGAACTGAAAAATCGATTGGCGATATCTTGTTAAGTTTATTCGAGAAAGATAGAGGGGACTTCGAATTTTAGGGCGATGCAGAATCTCGGATCATAAATTTCCCTAATCTAGACGCTTCTGCGGAGATAAGTCCAATTAATATACAAATAATCGTGTATCATCAGCGAGCGAGATGTAATTAGATATCGGAATAATCAGCGGAGGCAGTTTGAGTAACTACTGAATATCAAAAGTCGTGAGTAAAAATGTGCACGAAGGTGGCCATTATCGGTTGGTATCCGCTTGGTGTATTATTCCCAAGGCCTATTATGTTTATCTTCCTCCTGGCGTGGACCACCTATTTATCGGCACCTGACTTTTGTGCGGGGATGTACAGTTGCCGGCTGCCTCCAGCATCATCATGGAGGTGTCCTTCCACCACGTGGGGTACAGGATTTATACTGAGAATCGAAAGTCTTCAGATAAACCAGCCTTCATTAGGGCGAGGATGATCAGACAACGCGATGCCCAACGTCGCAGTAGATACTGGCTTTACAGTAGCTGCTACACTCACGGGAGAGGAATCACTTGTTCGAGCTTCCGATGTTGTGTACAGAACCGCAATACAACCCTGCCACCACGACAATCACGAGATTGACTGCTCGTTGGTGAGAAAGAGACGCAGCCATGGCTCCGTGGCCGGGTGTGGGTAATTCGTACCGATAGTTAGGGCCCTTGTCGCTGAAGGATTATGCTAAAGGGACCTACGTGAGGCATCGCCATTTGAATTAGGAAGCGACGAGATTCGTGTCTGTGTTAGAAAATCGTGTGCGATAGTTGTGTCGAAGATCTAGCACTGCATGAACTGATACAGATATGAGGAGGGCCGGTTTGAAGTGATTTTTTGCAGATGGCATACAATTATTTATATCTGATGCTGCGAGCCTTAATAGGAAACACTTTGACTCAAATTTTTCAAATCTGATTTAGAATGTAATCATTATTTTGATGCGAATCTTTGTAGAAAGTATCTCAAATGAAGACCATTTTTTGTAAATGCTTTTTATGACGTTTCTGAAAGACTTTGATTAGGACATTTGAGACACTTTTTAGTGTGTCTCAATAGACATTTTTTAGAACTGGCGAAAAATCGTTGTTGTTAGAGCAAACTTTAACCAAATAGAGACATATTCGAGATACTGAGAAATGTTTATTGTTGATATCTTATCGTACGTGGAATAGAAATGAATTGTGAAATCGGTCATTCAAGATTGATTGAGATTACACAAAATGAACGCTCTCACTTCAACCCATATTGTTTTGTTTTATGAAAAAAATCTAGCTCACTTAAAAGTACAGATACCAATCAATATTTATTTCATTCGTCTTATTGTTCTTATAAGTTCGATTAGAATTCGACCATTAAACATTTGTATTGTTTAGTGCAATGAACGTAAATTACCGACATAATAACTTTATTATTATCAAATCGATTGGATAAGAAAGTAGTATGGTATGGGGGGATATTAAACGCAAAACTCTTATGTTGTGCAAACATGCGTGACTTGATGAATAAATAATTTTTGCATTCCATTGAAGTATGTGTTTGTGAAATACTCCTTAAAAAGTCCAATCTTAATCTTCAAAAACGTTTCGTTATAAGAAAGCAATCATTCATTTCGATTGAATGTGGTAAACATTGTTTTGATATCCGCGCGACAATCACCCGAAACGTCGCAAAGTCAATTTCCTTAGCACTCCGCCCTGCGTTGCGCACACATTTGTGAAACAGTCAAGTGGCCTCTCTCAATTTTTGTCGATTTGCAACATAATTCTATTGTTTTCATGGACTATTAAATTCGCGATAATGAGCCGCTTCCGGTTAATGAGACCGGGAACTCATCGAATGCAGGAAAGGGCGCGCCGCACACATAATTCGGGTTTTAAAGATTAAGGTGAGGCTTTATCGCCTCGTCAGCGTCTTTGTCTTTGAATTGTCTTCTCCCTCATACCCTCTTTCCTTCTTTGATTTCATTGTACCGTGACACGAGACAATCCTGTTTCCTTTCTCACGAGATTTTCCGCGCTCTTTGAACTTCACTGCGCTCGATTAACAGTTCTGCTGATTTCACTAAACGATTTGCCGCAATTGCTTTTCTACTCTCTGCAATTGTTTCAGTTATAATGCTTCGGTCTTCCAAGCTACTTTCTTGATTGATGGAACAATGTGGGTCGATCTCATTTAGCTCGAATAAACATTTTCCTGAAACATATGAAAAATAATTATTGAGATCATAATTTTTATTATTTTCTTAATTCTCAGTAGAAGTTAATTATTTAATTTTAAAATTACAGTATTGTAAATTGCATTTACTGGAAAGTACAAAGTAATAAAATAAATAAAATACATTTAATAAAACTGTATATTGAAACGGCATGATGGGCCTGAATAAATTGACCTGAGTAGGTTAATCTGATAACAAAAGGGTCCTGGTCGAATTAAATGCGGTTGTTTGATTATGACGCACGATTAGAGCCACCATAACGCAATGAATTTACGCCATCCTTTGAATAAGTTTATCAAATTTACAAAACGAATAAGGAGATGGTTTTTTTACAACGTTCATTTCTGTTACTTTCAAAGTCATAATGATGAAACCATTCTTTAGAGATATGAGTTTTGAAAACAGAGAAAATATTTCTTCGTCATATCTCTTTTCTGCATAACTTTTATACTTCATGAAACTAATTAAGATGTTTTCGACCCCCATATACGTATGGGATATAAATATAAAATATGTGCACTTTAATTAGTAATAACGAAATTTGTTTTAAGAGAAGTAACATTTCAGTCGTCATTTTTTGCGATTGTAAAATCGTAACTAAGAAACAAACCGTCAGGATTTTTGCGATTGTTTTATTTGGTGCAACGGCTCTGAAATGCACCTGCATCTTGAGGTAGTAATTGAAACGGCATACTATACCTGCAAGTTTTGTCAGCTGGTTCTGTTCATAAAGTACAGCAAATGATATGTTGCACTAATTTCCAAATTATAAGGTTAAATTTCGTGTTACGTTCTGTCTGCAATTTTTAGGCGCAACATATCTATATGTGAATTTTAATCGACCTAACGATAAAGTTAATTTGATAAATTGAGATAAGTTTGATACATCGACAACAATTTAAATTACACCCTAGCGTTCTATACACTTAACTCGAAATTATTATTTTTGTATATTCAAAACTTTCATTGCCATCAACTTTTGACTTTTATTAATAGACTCTTGTCTTCAGTTAATTGTATTGCTTGTTATACCTATTCTGTATATTGAAAAGAATAAAACAAGCTTATACGTGATACTGAATCAAGCTTTCACCGTTCATTAGGTAAAATTTCTATTTCAATTAAAAAGTTTAGAACCATTTAATTTGAGTATAGAAAACATGATCTCAAAAACGTTATTTACCTGCATTTATCGACGATGGAAGCATAAATTCAATTGCAAAACATGAACGGTATCTGCGCCTGCAACAAACAATTTGCATTCTTATAAACTGTTTAGAAAATTTTTCCTTTAATGTTATACCAATGAAATGAAGCTGTACAAAAACAAATGCAACATCAATGAATAAATTGATAAATAAAAAAAAACTTTATTTTTAACTTTTTGCAAATTTGAAAAATCTGAATAATGAATTATTTTTATATCATCATCATAGGCATGAAATTCTGTTTCAACTATACAGTTGAGGCACACTATGAAAAAAAAAATTCAATACACTTGAAAAAGTCACGCTAATTAAAAGCCCCAACAAGATAAAACAACGCTCCCACGTGCATTAAGACAAAGACTATAAAGCGCACTCAGCAAAATATCCCCCGAAGATTAATTCTTCAAGAAGCGGACCCGGAGCGATAGCGCATACAGGGCGAAACGCGGTGCATCAAGTATCCGCTCATTTGCGCCAAAATTTTTCATCCCCGTCCTGTGGCGAACAGATTTATAGCGCGACGTTAATGTAACCGGCGAGGCCAGCAAATACGTATTGTAGAAACTGTCTGTACCCTCTGGCGATGGTCTAAGACGAAGATGAAAACGAAGGAGGCGATGAGGACCCATTGAGATAGAACCTTAGGTTGTGGGGGCGCGGGGGAGGGGGGCGCGAACGCCGACGACGCGCTCTTCGGAGGGGGAGGGAGCTGTCCGAGGTTGGTTGGCGTAAGCCCCGCCCACCGTCCGCCTCCGGGAGTTGATTGGCCGCGCGGTCCTCCCGCCCGGAGGCTCATTTGTTTATTAATGTTGTAATCACCGGCGCGATGCTCCGTTGTCTCGGCGTTTGTCCTGCGGAATGCGTCCAGTTTGCGTTTTGCTGCAATGCCTTCCACGGCCTTCGACTCCATTGCACTCTATCAATGCTCTCTCGCTCCGTTCCCGTGTCCCTTCGGGCTTTCTCATTTCAATTGTTTTCGTTCTCGTCTCACTCGGGGCCCTTTTTCGACTAGCCGCGTAAGCTGCCGGGTCGACCTCACCACGTTATCATCCGCTTCGCATTTTCTGCACGCGCATTTGTCTTCATTCTTTGCTTTGCAAAATAATTTTATATTGATTTATTTAATTTATTTTTTTTTTGCAGTTTTGATGAAAAGTTTATTTTGCATCTCAGCTGAAATGTATACCAAGATTATTGTAATAATTTTGTCGAATGTTTTGTCAATCAACTTTAAACAAATTTTGAAAACATAAATGAAAAACAAACGAAAAACAAATATAACATTTTGTGTTGAATTTAAATTTAAAAACATTTTTGTTCGACATATTTAAAAAAATTAAATATATCCACGGATATAAAAAGAATAAAGAGCACCAGCGCTCCGAGTTACTTTCATCACGATGTAATTCCAATCGACATCAAAGAATTAGTTGCCGTGGAGCCTTTATGCGCATTATTGACGCCATTACATCATTAGCGTAAGTTGCAGATCTTTGCATTGAATGTATCGAGCGAGTCATTAACGTTACCATTTTTCACGCCTGACATAAGAAGTCTCCCATCATTATTAATGGTCTGCTGTTTTATTAAATTTCAAAAAACGCGCCTGCAATTCACCATTGATTGATTAAGTTTAAGTCTTCAGTTTTTCAACCTTCAATTTCTCTGACAAATATTTTAAACCTAACGATACATCTATGTAGATCTACAGTAAATGAAGATGGAAAGCATCAATTTAAAACATTTTTTTGAGTTACATTAAAGTCTTATAATTTTAAAATTTGCATATTTCAACTTTTTTTTATCCGATTTGCATATTTATGAAAATGTTCCATTCGGTTTGATTGACTTTGTATTTATTTTACCTAATTTTTTATTCTTCTGGAAATAACGTGTGCTAAAAGATCCACATTTTTCATTCGTCATCACTCAGTCAAAAAATCACTCGTATTTTATGAATGAAATTTTAAAACAACATATACTTCCACGAATGAGATGAAAAGGTACACTGTTTGTTTGGTTTGTGTTAGACAAGCTCGAAAGTTTTTACCAGTTATTATAACATTTTCCCATCAGACATTCATGAAACTATATCTATAGTTGATGAAATCCGAGTCACCGCATTTTTAGGCCACAGTTCAAGTTTTACTTGTTTTAAAACGATTTTAGAATTGACAACTTCCGTTCGAAATAACTTGAATCGAACTTTGAAAAATGTTTCAATTTACTCAATGCCTCACAGCGTTTTTTTTTTTTTTTTCAAATAAATTTTATGTGCAATTTTATGTTATTGTTTTCAAAAAAATTATCAAATTTTTGAATTAAGAAAACATCAAACATGCTTGCAGTCAGATTATAGATATAAAAGTTAAACAAATTTATGGACAGAATAAAAACTGATTTACTTTCTTTGGATTATAGTAAAAGGATAGTGATTTACGCGTGTACGTGAACCTGCAGCATTTATTCTAAACTCTGATCATTATACCGTGATTTAACGATCAGAGCGTAATAAATATATGCATATCTACTGAATATCGAATGTGATGTATTGAAGTATCGCATTCCTAAGTCCAATGACGATATTTATTTTTCAACATGTGCAAAAATTTATTGTCGCAAGTAAATTAGAGTCAGCTTTTTTTTCTGACAAAAGAATGCAGTAAAAATATGTTCTCTACTTGATTGATTTCCAAGCAGACATTATTGTTACTGAACTATTATTTTTTAAAACTATATTTTTACATACCAGAAAAAAAATGTTCATTTTATAATTGTCATTTTCATTTCAAAACAAAATATAATTTTGTAATCACGAGTAAAAACATAAAATGAATTTTAGATTCGAATACTGATAAAGAATTGAATTTAAAAATTTATCGATGTAAAAATAAATTACATTTGTTCCTTCAATGGAAATCGTATGTCCGAATTATAGAATTCTGCAGGTAGAGGGCGTGGCGGTCCTGAGATGGTTGTAATTCTGAAATGACGAGTCATAATGTTTAAGTCTGTAATACATACACAGTTCGTATGTGCATTGCTTCTTAATGGTGGTGTGCGTAATATATAAGTTCGCTGATTCTTAGTCGAACGCTTGCTCATGGTAAGCGATATGGTCTCGTTCTTCGTTTCTTTCTTACTCACTTACTCAGTTCCCCTCATCTGTGTCTTCGCCGTCCTTCCTATCTTTATCTCTCGTATTGGCGAAGAGAGCTAGTACTTACACGGTTTATTCAAATGAACTCGATGTATCTCGAAACCTAACTGAATTCTCAAAATTAAAAAAGAACAGCAGGCAGAGCGCCGCTAAAACAGAACAACTCCACGTAGGTACAATTTTTGTTTTTTCAAGGTACTTTTACTCACTAGAGCTTTTTATTCAACGTGCAAGCATAAGAAAGGCGAACCAGTGCGTGAATGCACTCACCAAAAAGCATTTTCAGAGTTTGCATCAATTGTCAAATTTCAACAAAATTGCACTAATAAAAGGGTTTTTTATATATTTTTTTATTGTTGGAATTTATTTTCAATTAGTTGTACAATCTCCTGTTCAGTTGTTAGAAATAATTTTTACTAACGTTACTTTTATTTTATCAATCGAAACTTCTTTTACGAGTCATCAGTCGATGGTAAGATTTTGAGATAAGAATCTAACATCAGGTTTACTTTTTTTTCCAAAAGAACAATAAGGTCATCGTCCTATTGAAGGAATTCATATATTCTGAATGACTTTTATATTTCATATATATCGCCATTAAAATATAAACTCTGATCGAAAAATTTAGAAATCCACTAATAAAATGAAAATATTTCGTCCGAGAAAAAAAATATCTATCAAAAATCATTAATCATTGCGTGATTTAATAAAGTGACGACCGAGATGTTTACATTTAAATACGATTTGAATCGTCGCTCGTGTCCTTTGTCCGTTTTTCCGATTTTTCGATTTTGCTTTTATTGTCTACGAAAGACCCGTTGAGATCAGAAGATTTATGGAAAGGTGATCCGGATATTTAGTTCTTCTCGTTTCGTGAAATTGCGACCCCTGAGCCGTGCCCCGTGACGAAATCCGTGTCAGACTGACGTCGCGCGACCGCAGACGTCATATACCAAAAGATCAGAATCGTAGCATACACGTAACTGAGAACGTATTTAGCATGTTTTGTCCCCAAAAAAAGCATGTCTTGGGGATGAAAAGGTCGGGTGTGTAAAAGTCTGGGCATCACACAATAAGCTGGATCCTGAATTCAATCTTGGTTGTATTACACGTATAAGAAGAGGTGAATCATATTTTCGTCTTCGTTTTTTATTTTTAATAAAAGTAAAAAGTAAAACTTACATAAAGATTATGTAAATAAATCAATTAAAAAAGACATTGATTGACAGATTAGACTTTTATTCAACAGCATGTACATCTGATTCCCGTCAATGTTGCGTGCAATTTCTTTGCGTTTTACTTTTTATATATTCGAGTATATTTCAATTCTCCGATTACCGTGCGATATCCGGTCGCACAACGATAGAGACGCAACAGTCTCCGTTCGTGTGTAAACTTGTATTTAAGTGACCATCGATACTTTTGCCGAAGAGAAAGAAGAGAGAAGAAAAAGAAAAATAAAAACAAAAAAAAACTCACAACTAAAATTTATCCGAAATGACTGAGCATTATGTTGATGTTTGGAATATTACTCGTGGGTTCGAAAATTGTCAACAAGATTTTAATATATAGTGAAACGAAAAATATGAATCATGACTGGAGTGGAAAAGAAAAAAATCAGATAATTAAAAATAAAATGAGTGTAATAATTTAAAAGTTGCTTGGAAATAGATTTCCTAACACTGTGCTAGGATTTTCGTCAACGATATATTTTGCTTGAACAATGCGGTTGGTTCTTAGGCCGGTAATGTATGTGCATAATTACCTCGCTTTCTTGTCAACGCGGATAGATAACAGCGGCATGCAGCGTGGGCGAGCAATCAAACGTCAAGCGGCGGAGTTCGTGTTTCTGCAATTTCAGCCACCGTTTAGACGATTCTCTTGTCCCATATGGTATTTACTACGTCACACATTCGATCTGTTAGAATTCTGCTCTTGATTACGAAATTTATAAATATGAAGAATGTTTCAAGCTTGGATGTGTTAAATAACAGGAAGTCTCCGTCTTGGTTTTTCTAGTGTCAATAATAAAAGCGAGAATAAAAGTAATTCCATCTGGGCGACATTTACTTATATTAATTTAGAATTTTTTTTTTTTGATTGAAAATTTTTTCCCAAAATAAAGAGAAACTTTCGTCTTTCACATCAGAACAAGTGCGAGTTCTTTAAACTCGCACCGTTAGTGGATTTGTTTGTTTTGAAACATTTTAAAAATAGAAGCAACATGAAAAACGATACAAGTGAATAATCGTGCAGAAATTTCAAACAACAAGAAAATTTGCGCCGAGAAAGTTCGCTCGGCCTGTTTCTCACAGGGTTATTGTTTCAATTCGTAAATAATAATTCGATCTCGGAAATTCCATTCTTCGATTCCTCTATTGAACCGCGATGTGTAGTAGTTATCGAATTCGAAGCGCGGGATTTGAAATACGAGTGGCGCACAGAGTGGCCTTGCTGCAATGACGATCACTCATATATTCGCGCGTAATCACGATACATTATACGAACGTGTAAACAAAACGAGAATCCGAGCGTTTTGCGGTGTCAATTTTGGTGCGATCGAAATTTCTCTCACACTCATTAATCTATTTCAAGATCAAGATCAAAATCACACAACTTTTTTTTTTAAATCAAAAAATGCATCCAACATTTTTCAAACAAATCAATCAACACAATTTTCAATTCATTAAAAGTAATTTCGTAGCAAACCAGAAAATAAAAAACGTTTGTATACCTGCGTAAATTTATCTGGAGCATTATGTATGCAACACTGCAAATATTTGCAAAGTGAATGGATTTTTATCAGTGTCAAGTTTTTCTTCTTTTGTGGTGTATAAGTTCAGGTGCGATATGGACAGCCACATAAATTTCTGGTATCTTGAACAACGGGTTTCACGCGTGCCTTTGTGTACGCGTGCGTGTGTGTCTTGGGTGCTTTAATATAAGCATTCGGAGAGAGTGTAAGTACACATCGATCTTCAACCCGTGCCTAGGAGTTTCGTGTGGGCAATCACCTTGCTCGACTGCCTGCGGGTGCTGCTGCTGTTCAGTCGATCGGCACTGCGACATCGCCCTGCGACAGGTAGCCGAAGACACGTTCAGTGCGACCGATTGTTTGTACACCTTTCATCGATTGCTAAGCACGACGATCGAGCTTCATTGATGTCACCTGCGCCAACCTGCAACGTTTATTAGTCTCTTTTATTCGATCGTTTAATTAAAATGCGACGGTTCGGGTTGTCCTACATGCACTGGACGCTCCGATTAAGGAACATTTATCGGCGCTAAAAATTGCGTAACACCCGTGCTACTTTGAATTGATTGGCCTCCTGCTATTTGTTTATGAGCTTTGTTTTGTTGCTCGGTATCTCGATTTATTTTTTCAGTCATCGGAAGCGTATATATCGCGTTCTATGCCCAGAAGACAAGTTATGGGGATAGTTAGATAATTTTTCGGAATTGTTTAAGGCAGTTCTTAGAAATGTAAAAAAAAAGAAAATCTATATATAGATATTTTAATAAAACAGTTCTTGAAAATGTTAGAAAGAACAGATCGATAAAAAATGTATATGTTAATGGTAAGATTAAAGTATAATTTTTAAGTGGTTACGAAAAAGTGTATGTGCACAGTATCGAAATATAAATTTAATGTAACCAGTTTAAATTTATTCAGCTGAAGTAATATTATAATATTAAAATTTTTCTCATTCAAAACTCTCTTTCATGCTGGGTCAGAACACATAAACGACGTGTATAGCTTTGAACTACATAGACAACCCTCTCTCAAAAAAATTACCATTTGAAACATCCTAATCTTCCCATCCTAAGCTGCGCTGTCCGAAACTGATAAATCGTCTGCCTCAGGTCACGATTTCATCTCGACCGATCGCATTATCACATTTTCCGACAGTGCTCCGGAAGCCGATGGTATATAACGTGTTGCGACTTCTCACCCCGGCATACGATTCCGCGAATGCAAATCAGCCGATAAATCAGGTTACAAAGACACTTCGACTGCGATCCATTATCGGCAGCTGCCGATGCATTTTGCTCGATGTCGATTGCTTGTTATTTCAAAGGGCTGAGCAGATGAGTCGAGTACTCGGAATAAGGAGAAAGAGAGAGAGAGAAAGACAAAAAGGAAAAGATGCTCGGAAATCGAACGCAGTAAAATTGTCTAAAAATTGGGGGAGAGGCAAAATATTGAAAAACGTATGTGTCCCCAAGTGAAATGATAAAAAGAAATAGGGGATGATTGTCAATCGGTAATCAATGACGCGCATCCCCGCGCGACCATGCAAGATTAAAAGCCAATGGAAAAGAGATAGATCTAGATTCGCGGTACTGGCAGCAGCCAATCGGATTTGGTTCAAGGAATCCAATGGGAATTTGCAATGCAAATTAGGAGCGCCGGGTACCCGATGAACATCGCACACACACACGACGCTCGTTCCTTTTTTTGTTTGCTTTCAAATCTCTTCCACCTTTTTTTTTCTCTCCCGCTCGTCGTCTCTTTCTCTCTGTTTTTCCTCACTGCCTCCAACAACACATACGTTCGATTATTTAGATATGCAGATGCACACCCTTTCCTGCAACCGATCATTCCGCGTTGTATGCCTCTCTTTATGGACGACGAAATTTATCGCTCGCTTCGTTACAATTTTAATATTTCTCTTAATTAAGTGGGGTTACAACTGTTTCGTTCTTTGCACTCTGTTCCTTTTTTTTCTTTCTCTCTGTCTCGTTCCTGTGTTCCTCGTATTCAGTAGCCGAGTCGCTTCATTGGGACACTGCGTGTAATTGTGTCAGTTGGACAGAAACGTGAATTTATCGACTCCTGCGCCACGGTCAGAGTCGAAATAATGGACGAGGGTTATAATTTCGTACGAAAGCGAGATTTCGATGGCATGTTCAACAAATTTGATACCTTCTGGAATATTATATTGGGGGGTTATTGGACGAACACCTGCACTGTTCATAAGGCGTTTATCCGTGTTTCCAATCAATTTAATTGCTGCCTTTCCTTTGCTCCGCATGCCTAATAGTTAAGATTACGTCTTGTTATACTATCTCGTTGATACATTTTTAATGAATGATCTTTAACTTTGTTATTATAACTTTCCCTTCAGGCTCATTGTTTGACTTATTTGCATTTTACGTTAGAATATTTTAAATTTCAATCATTTTTACGATATGAATATTTTGTTTTGAACTGCAGTTTAATTCAAAATAAAATTTACATTTTTTTGGGACTTTGCATCAATGTAATTTGTCATTTGTTCTTATATGTATTTGTTTTGGCTTTTTGAATAATGTGGGATAATGCAGAAACGCGAGCTTCACATAAAATATCAAACTACTGAATAATAATTCCGATACTTTTTCAAAGAAACACACTCGACGACTTTTTTGTCTCCGAGAATGAAAGACGGACCGAGTTAAGACTATGGTGGCTGATTATGGCGTCACACATTCGGCAAAAAGACGAAAAGGCCAGATCGTGAAATCCATATGTATGTATAAGTACATATATATTATGTGTCACTGGCTCGTGGCTGCGGCCTGATTGTCGGCGTCGCGTCGCGGGACAAGCTTTGGAAATGATTCCCTGTGATTTATTGACACTGCCGCCCTAACTGAACGCACAGAAACTTATTTGCATATTCGCTTGAACGCACGCTGCAGTATAATATGAACATTTTTTGTGGAACGAAGGGTTACATTCTTGCAGAGGCTGAATAAGATCGGGCAGAAAGGGGACAAAGAGTTAAATGCATTATTTTAACTTCAATAGTTTATTCGCGCGGCAACCGACTGAAATATTACAAATAATATGAAACATTATTCAATGATGACTCCTGTATTTTTTATGTAAATCACGCTTTGGTAAGAAAATAATTCGGTTTTCGCGTTGACGTTTATGTTAAGTTTACGATTCAGCGACGCATTGTGGTTCGGTTATTTTGAATTGAATTGACAATGAATGTTTTAGTTTTGTAGGAAACTCAAAATGACGGGCAAATGTTGCGTACCGCTTATATTTTTTTGCAGAGTCATTTTTATTTTCAATATTTATGATCTTGAAAGTATTTTTTTTATTCTGAATGGAACTAAATATGTGCATCAGAAATATATGAGAAAGCATTCTTACGTTAAATATACTTTCAACAATAGAAAGCTGTTGAAAAATTGAAAAAAAAAATGTTTAAGGCGAGTTCTACATTTATGATTTGTTTGGCATTCTGGTTTATGAACGGCATTCCTTATGAAACGAGTGTACTAATTAATCGAGGTTTACAAAACTGCAATAAATATTGGATATAAATCCAAATCAACAGATGTACATTACTCGGTGCAATGTGGCTTGATCTATATATAGCGATGCTGCGGATCATTTACGCCCGAATAAAAAGTTGCAGTCTCGCGGGCGATAGCGATTCTTCTCTTCTCTCGTTGTACATACGTAAATGCACACGTATGTTGGTGCCGTATGACTACAAACAACTTTATTTTCTAACGTCTCGCGTAATGTGGGCACGTTTTCATCAACGCGATGAACGACGCGTTGAGCGAGTGTACGAACCAAAAAAAGGACAAACACTTTCGATCAGTCCTTGCCAACAACCTGCTTTGCTTTTCTTTTCAATTCTCAAGTTTTTGTTTCCTTTTACACTTACTTTGTATCACGACATTCTGCCTGTCAACTACGATAAAACAAACTTTATTTATAAAAAAAACATTCCTTACTTAAAAAAAAACAAACGATTTTCTTAAAAAAATTAATTTTAAATTAAATTAAAATTTTTTTATTTTATTTTGAATATTTTTTAAACAGTTTTTGAAAATTTTACGAATTTTTAAGAGTTTTAATTGTATGAATCAGTGAAGTATGCAACTTTTCATGAGTTTGCATTTCAGTAAAAGAACACATACATTTGTCGTAAGTTGGAGCATTGCGATTGTGCAGTTGAATTGAGGAGACAAGGCGACGCGTCGCGCGTGCACGATGGTGTTGGCCAAAGAAGCGGGATCTACGGGGAAAGAGGAGGACGGGACACGCGCTAGCCTGGAACGCCACACGCATACGCGATAACAGTTGGACTGTAGGATGAATTTATAATCTATCCTCAAGTGTACTTGATATTTTAAATTTTCAGCAAAAATAATAAATCGCTCAAATATTGACGAGTTTGAAATTATTTTCAAAACAAGTGAACATCAAACCTGTTCACAAAATTGATTTCGCAATTGTTATTTCAATTTGAATAGTATGTTTGTACTAATTGGCAACGGCGTGGAACAATTTTTTCATGGAAAACAATGTTTTTGATTAGTCGTCGTCCAATAGAACCATCTTGATTATTTGCAAACTCTCATTAAACTTGTGTGACTTGTGTTTTTCATTTTTCGTTAGCAAATTATAATTATTGCTCGTACATTATAACCAGCGTAACGAACACTGGAATTATACGTGTGAAAAGTTTTTCGTTACGAAGTGCCATTCTCGATGAGAAATCGTATCAAACTTCTATACGCCAGTGACAAAGCAAATAAATGATGCGAGAGAGGGTGCATATTTTATTACGATGCACATTTTACATTCACGATTTTGCAATATGTACATTCTGACTCAACTCCGAACGTACGATTAACTAAAAAATTTTCCACACCGATAAAGTCATTATCTAATTTCAAACACTTATTCTCGTTTATCAAGTTACTTTGCAACATTTCATTTTTTCATCGGGCCACTTTTACACATACGAATCGAAATTTCATTTACTTTGGCATACGTTACTTAACCCTGGAAACACGTATAATTGATAATACCTATAATTTCTTAGATCATTGTCTCTCATTCTATTTGCATTGCATTTTAGTAGTCATGCATTAATTGTAAATGTGCGTTAAAAATATTCAGCTGCGTCAATGAGAATCAAGTTGAATCCTTAATTCTTTTGTTGTTCAAAATGTTTGATTTATAATCTAACTTTCAAACAATGAGGATTTACAAAATTGTTCTATTAATGAAAATTTATGTCTCATTATCCTAAATAGCAAACAAATGATTCATCAAAATATTTTCGGATCAAAAATTTCGTTCATTACAAAATCGAATGTTTCTTTTTTGTCTCCCGCACTTATTACAAAATCATTTTTTCTTTTCGGATCACAAAAGAATACTCGCCGTTGCCTCATCACAGTTTATATATCTTCGATTCCAAAACGTTCAAAACAATCAAGAATGCAGCGCTCAATTTGGAATATCATTTACACAATAATGTGCATGCACATATGAAATAGTACGTCTTCATTTCATAGAACGTATTACTTATCGAAATCGTCGAGCAAACGCGCGAGTGGAAACATCAGCGAATAAACACGTAGAACGTCTTGGCGAGGCATTGTCTCGGTTGCTGTTATTGGTCATACATTGATTTCAGATGTGCATAAGTATGACAGCAGGCACTAGGAAAGTGCGTTCGCGCGTGTGTTAAAGGTTGCGATGGACGTCTAATGTGCATCATCGAGGCACGAATGTGTGTACACACCCGGCACACACAGTGTCGCATCTATATGTATATAACGTGGTGGATATACACACACGTTTAATACGTAGGTAACATCCACGCGCGAACGGGACTTCTTGAAGTGACAGTTTGATCGATATGTCGACAACAAAGGCTTATTTGGCGTTTCCGATTTCCTATGTCTCTTTATAGGGAACGGCGATTCTTGCCGCATGTATACACGCTGACATTAAACAAGTACATTCATGGAAATGAGAGGATATAATGTTACCAAATTTGAACAAACGTTTTCGAGTGAATGATGGACTGTGTAATGGAATATTTATTGGCCGATTTGAATGCAGTGTCTTGGCGCGGTTGAGACGTTCGTTAACTTTTGTATACATAATGGCATAGTAAAAAAACGATTGGAGTGTGTCATATTTGAGAACCGTAGTTTCACCTTTTCAGTTTTATGTTCTGCGGCCATAGATATAGTTCTGAGATTGCCACACATTTTTTCTGACATTTTTAGTTATGCAGAAATGAATATATAGTTGTACTCGATTTTGAATTTAATGAAATTGTTACTATCTCAACTGCAAAATTAATTCACTCATTAGTGAATGATTAATTTAATCGGACAAGATTTGATAAAAAGTGATGAGGTCAATTTTTCTTGATAAATATTTTACAGTAAGAAAGATATAAATTGAGCTAATTTCCGCAACTGCAGAAAGCGGGGTGATTTAGCAACGAGTCAACAAGAAAGCATTCGGTGACCGTAATAAAACTGACGATAACGTATTTTTATTTCAAGCCCTGCCGACGGGTTTCTCATGTTAGTCGCAAATAAGTCACGGCGATCAATCGATAAGCAAACGAATCACGTTTTGAATGACACACATGTTGCAACCGACGGAATTCAGCCATCGTACTGTAGCCGTGTCGTTCGCGCGTGTCTTGTCAGATATGCGCTGCGAGCGCATGAAAATATTATTCGTTTTTTCCTCAGCTTTTATATCCTTTTTATCGCGTCTAGAAAGCGCGCACGGCGCACAATTATACGGCGCGAAATTTGTCGACAATCTGTAGAAACTGCGTATATGCTTCAAACGTTTGTCATACACCACGCATAAAAGCAAATTGCTCGAATTCTTCGTTATCAGCACTTTTTGCCCGCTTTTTTGGAAACAGGTATCAAGGAATTCGCTGAGTGCAACGAATTTCACACACCGAGAGGCGTTGAAATTAATTTGTTTCAATCATATATTTTTTGCTTCAGAAATTAATTACATATTAGGTGCCCTTTCGTTTCCACTTTTAATTGCGACACGTTTCAAGGCTCCGGCGAATAATTATCGATCCGCAATATCTTTTCGAGTGCTATATTTCTATTTCGGTTGATCGCGATTTCTCGTTTTTCATTATCTGCATCGCATGGTGTGCCGCGAGGGAGAAAAAGACCCCACCGACACGATTAACGCGTGTCACACGTCACATATATAGCCATTCCATGCCATTCACCAAGTAGGACAATAAGGGAGACAGAGAAAAAACAACAGATAAAAGACAAAAGATGGGTGCACGGCGTGTGTATTTTCATGCATTCCTTCGACCGCAACAAGTCGGCCATTCCAAATTTCCAGTAGCGTAAAAAGTGTTCGTACTATTTGAATGCAATTGGTTTTCATTGCAATTTTTTTCGGATAAAAAATGTGTACGATTAAATTAATGTCCATTTGATTGTTTCAACTATGATTTTGTAACACGAGATTTTTTTTGATATTGTATTGAACGAGTATCGAGAACATAGAGTAAAAAAATCAATTGCTTACAGCAATAAAGAAGAATCTGATTCACATCTGTTCATTGAGTAATAAAATATTCATAGAGTTTACTCCGTGATGATGTAACACACATGCATTTACAAAATCGCTCATTTTTACTCTTGTTGATAATGATGATCGAAGCGGTGTTCAAAATATTTTTGCATGTTGCGAATTCTTCAGTCTGGAGAACGCCGTCGTAATGTTGGGTGCGCCAACAATGATTCCCCAAGTGGTATGATCCACTGAGGTCTATCCGCCGGCGTGGTGTGTTGTGCGTTTCATTCATGAACAAACGAAGCGTGCTTACGGAAACGTGTATATACAACGATGTCGACGGTATTTAAACCAAGTTCTCTCTGACGGCAACAGGAAAACGACGCGAGAACGTGCTCGTTGCGTTTGCCAAAGCTGAATACAGATACGCGTTTCGCTTTGCCAAATGATTTCAGATACTGGAAATTCAATTCCGACACAATCGTGCAACAGCTTTCGAAAGTTTATTATTTCCTTACAAGTTTTTCTTTTTCACAAATTCTAGTTGTTTCGATACGAAAAAAATGCAGGAAACAAAAATTAACATTAACGTGTGAACTCGACTTTATGCATCCACTTCAAGTATACTTTATCTGAAATGTCGTTGATTTATAATATAACGATAAGAGAAATCCAATTACAAATCCCGTCAAGATCAGCTTGTTCCACATGAAAAAACCGTTCGATCATTGATAATTCGTTTTAAATTTTAACAAAATCACTCTTCTTATCGCAAATTATTTTTGGAATAAAAAAAAGGAAAGAGTGTTGTAAAAAATTTCTCGACATCTTATCTTGTAAATGATACACCGGGATTCAATCTGAGTAAATGGAATTACATCTGGGCACGAGAACGAAACAAATAGATAATTAAAAAATATACATCGGAAGTATAATGAAGGTGGAACGTGTGCAAAAGTATATAGAGCCGTGTTATTTCAATTATGTGGTGAATGAGTGGCAATCATTTGACGCGTTGAGTTCAAAAATCAAATGAAATGTATGTACCCTTTTCTCGTTACTCTTTAATTGTCTGATTAAAATGAATAAATGTAAAATCAAAATGGATAAATGCGATTTCGTACGAAACACAAACATCTTGAATTCAAATGCATAATGCATCAGAATAGTGCACAATGAGATGCAAATTGTTTTCGATAACTAAATTTCAATATCATCATTGTAAATTGGCCGCAATTTGAATAATTGGCGCGTTTCATAAAACTATCATAATTTATATGTTATTCAATGATTCTTATCGCGCGAAGATAATTCACTCCTAATAATAATTCTATACAGATGTGATGAAAACGCGCACCGTTGGCAGAACGAAATCACACACAAAACGTTCAAAAGTAATAATGTATGAGTAAATGCACGCCGTTGTGATATTCGGAATTCGGTGGCAGAAAACTGACCACGTATTATACCTTTATGTACTCGCGCGTGACCGTATGCAGTGCCTATAAATTTATATACACGAAGGTGCAGCGATATGACACATTTCGAATTTTATTTAAGACTCGTCTGATATTATAATTTATTACACCGAATCATAATATACTCTTAAGTACAAATTATTGATGCCCATGAATTAATTAAAGATCCAATTAATTGAACTAACATAATTTACAACATAATACACAATGAAAATAAATTCATTTTGATCAAAATCTTGAGATTAAATTCTCCCAATTGATTTAACCAAACGTAACAAGAAAAACATTGATCTAAAAATGATGAATTGAAAACTTGAAATAAAATGTTTTTGTAAGATCAGACACAAATTTTAATCGTTGTAACTGGACTGTGAAGATTTTTCTCATGCATTCTTGGAAATAATCAATGTGGTTTCTGCCTACGCGCGATACGGGCGTGAAACTTACGAGGTCGACGATTCGTTCACCGGTTATTAATCGGTGCCGGATTAAAGACGACCTCCCCGTACCGGTTTGGCATATAGTGCGATAAAATCGCACAGACCACCAGAATTCCACTCCTATTAAAATGCAAAGCAAAACGGGCCAGATTTCGTTGTCGATTAATCGAAACGGAGACGCTCATTCACAATCGTCTTTTCGCCCCGTGCGATTTTCGCGACTAATCGAGTGCAATCATTCGACTCGTCGAGCGCAACCAAGTCACGTCTGCATCAGTTTCATATATACCGACGCGATATTATTTTCAACCTTATATCTCATTGTACCCTCATCGTTTATTGAAACAATTTTTCTTCAATCTTCCCAAATGTGACGACATGATTGGGAATACAATTTATTTGCAAATCTAATTTATTTTAACTTGACGAACAAAAAAAAAGAAATGAATAAAAAATAATGAGAAAAAAGTTTTGTCATTTTCGATCACGTTGAAATAACGATCGGTATTTTGATATGAAATTAATATGTCGAAAGAGTTCAGGAGCTGATTGCAATAATTTATCGTCTAACTGAGTGATTAAGAAACGAAGCCCTCGGTTGAGTTGCGACGAACAAAGGAGCGAAAGACTCCTGCGTTAGTCTACAATGAAAATAAGATTGGCGACACTTTACATACGCGCGCCTTTCTTTTCACATACTTTGGTCATTCCAGTGTACCGGACTGGGTAATAAGCCAGTTGCGCGTAATTTATTATGAATGCGATATATATAGTATCTCGAAACGACATTATAATATCAACTTTTACAAACCTCGCTCTATTCTTCTAATTCCAAACCAGAAGATAGCAACCCGTCGTATTTCATTTGCTCTGACTAACTCTATCCTTCATTTCTTTTTTCTCTCGCTTCTAGAGAGTTGTCCGGGATTAAAAACGCGACGATGCACACTCGGGGTATTTACCCCGAGTTAATAAATATTTCGCAACGGGTTTATTTATACGCTCGTGAATCACTGGCGGACGCTCGGAAAACGGATTTATAGAATCGCGATTTATAGTACAAGAAAACGAATTTTCAACCCCCTCCCACCCTTTTTCGAAATTGCAGCGCTGATTATTCAATCAGCCTGGCGCACGATTTATGAAGCCGCCAAGTTCGCAATAACTTCTTCGAGCTAAAACAACAAAGTGGAGTAAATCATCGGCGTGGATAAAAAAGTAAGTGTAACAATCACGGGTCTAATTGCCGTTTAGAAATGGCGTGCCGGTGCGATAAATCTCTACCAGTATATCCTGAAAGCGCTTACACATCAGCGTATTTATTGTAAATTGAAAAGCCGCGCTGTTTTTTTGTTTAATGTATTTCAAATACATGTATTTGCGATATACCGCTCGGTCATGCATGCACGTCCGCGTTGTCTCGGGCCTCGGGCAACTCCGGCGCACCAAACACGTGGAGCATACGCGCTCAGTCATCGACAATCCGAGCGCTGTAATAATTTTGCCGCCGCTGATAATGGCGTTAATGGTAGTGGTAACGCGGCCCCGATATTCCAGTTTTATCGAAACCTATATCGGGGCCCCCGCGATCCAGCTCGGGCGTCCCCGTTTTATCGCGATTTCGCGCGGCATTTCCTCGATCGATAATTCGAAACTGTTTTTCGATATCAAAACACCGTAATGTCAGGAATCGACGAAAGTGCGCGAAATCAGGAATACCCTGCTCCTGCGAGATCGCCGTACGTGATTGTGCGTTGTGGTAATGAAATAACGCCTGATCGCCCGGGGGTTTCAAAAGAGATGTTCCGCGCGCGGTGAAAATTGAAATTTTGCATCTGGCGTCGATTTGCATTTTAATGGTGTGAATTGCGACTCTGTGATGGGTTAATAAATTGTGAAGATGCTGTGTTTGTTTCAGGCCCTGTTTGACTTAGATGACTCTGGGAAGAATTGAAAAAAGATAAAAATAAAGAACAAACAATTCGTAAGGAATGTTATTGGTCGTAAGTTATATTCACGCGAGGAAACAGTTATGCTTCTGCAAAATAACAAAGGTGAGCAATAGAATTATTTATTTGCATACATGAATTTTGATAAGGGTTCAAGAATTTTTGAGGGGCAATATTTATTTAACAAGAAAACAAATGTACTTCTATCAGTTTCTGTTGTAAAATCAGCTATGTATTGAAAATAATGAAATTTTGTTGCTTTTGCAAGATAAGTTTGAAAATGTTTCAGTCTCATATGTGCAGTTATAATAAAATATAATACTTAGAAACGATAGTATCAATTTAGTGCACTAGATGCAGTTACCTATTTACGACAAAACAAAAACAGGTTCCGAGGTCTTAATAGTAATTTTGCTTTGCGATACTGTGCGATATCCAGGTAAACAATCTTTTTTGTTGAATAAATTATTTTATTTTTAACTAATTAGAGGTAGATATGACATTATAAAATATTATTGAAAAAACATTAAAAAGTTAAAGGAACTATAAACTTGATTCATTTTAGTTTATTTTTGTATTTGTACTAAGTTTTACAATTCACTGCAAAAATCTCTTAATTTACTATCCTCACTATGCGCTCAAAAGGAGACCCGCCACAAAGCTGGCGAGCTAACTAATCGATCCGCATTTGAGCATCGGCGTAAGTCTTACACACACGTGCATGTACAAATTATTACATACAATCTATAAGATCGAACGGTTATGAACGGTCTATAAAGGGCGCTTCGATCCGAAGATTTGCTCACAGCAAATACGGCGGTGCAGAGAGATTTCGAGGTTACTTCGTGACTCGGTGCTGACTGTAAAGTCCGATCACGATGCTGGATCGTGTTTTCCTTGCCTCTTCCTTTAGTTATTATCATTATTACTTCCATATTTATATCCGACATAATTATACACATACATTTTCTGTCGATTAAAATTTGTCGCAATGATTTAACGGAATTTGCAAATTTTTTTAATGAGTCGAATCATATATGGGATGTATAGACTTTCACATGAAGATTTTTTGTGTGTAAAAATATTTTGGGAAATATTCGAAAGCGATTCACGAACGACAGGTGACTTCCGCCTTCGATCGATGTTAAAAACGATTAAGGAAGTCATTGAACGTTTCATGGCAAAAGCGCGTGTGACGTAAACGAGCGAGGCGTCGTCGAACGACAAAAAATGTATTTCCGTTTGAACCTAACGTTGAAGAGGAATATTAAAAGCGAACGAGGACGTCACGTAGTTCTTATAAGCGTGTGTGCTTGGCGCAACTCACTCGCTACTGGCGATACGCTGCGCGCGATGCGGAAAACAAAACCTTCTCCCAAATTCGCTTATACATTTATGCGGTGCTTTGTTCGCGAGTCAAGTACCTGGGATAAAACGTACAACTCTTGTGTGGCCAAGGGAGAAAAATATCACTACCCGAGAAGTTGGATTTTGTTTAATTATTTATTTTTCAGTTTGCTCAATCATGTCAGTTTTAATTTAAATGAACTGTTTCGAAGACACATTATTAAGAAAATTTTATAACATTAATAAATTCGTATTTTTCTCCTTGAAGATTTTTTATGAAATTGTTTTCTATATTTGTTGTTGTTTCGTTTCAGAACATTACCAAGTGACTTTCTTTTAAGAGACGATGAAATTTAATTTGCTGTGCAAAGAGATTTTGCATTTTAATAGCATGAATTTCTCAGTTGGACATTGGTTTGTCAGTCAGTGCAAGGACAATCATTAATTATCCAGTGATTCGCAGTGATTCGTTCTGAAAACGTCGGACCAATTTGGCGCATGTGCGAACTCACGACCTGCTCTAGCATACGAATGTGATGCACTTGTTTATACTTTGCCAGCACGGTCATGTTTTATAGACACGTATGATGGAACACTCTCAGGCTGATCGTGTTTCAAACCGCAGAAGGCCTTAACTGGGAAACGACGCGATGCACATTGAATTTATCTGTATGCACTTTTTCTTGTAAGATCATCTCTGTTCACTCAGACTGCTGAAGACCTTTTTATTAGTTTCGTCTAGAGAATTAATAACTGATTATAACTGAATACATAACTATATTTATTCCCACAAAACTTATATTTTTTTTTTAATCGAAGACGTCATTCGTTTAGATGTTCAATTGTTTCGGAAACCCAATTGAAAGTTCGTTTCGTCATCACAAAACAACAAAATTTAAAATTAGAAATTAGAAAATCCAACCGAACACAACAACCTATTAAAAACGCGCGTCATTCTCCTCGGTATTTTATCTTCGATAAAACATTACGTGCGTCATTGAATTCAATACATCTGCGCGAGAGAACCGATCGGATCTGAATTTTTCTTTAAATGCCATCAGGCACACGCATAATTACACATTTTCAGTACACCCCAATATGTTTGTCAGCCCACAGAGATCCCCGACTCGAGTGACTCAACAGATCGCGCAGGGACGGGCATTTGATATGTATGATATTCATATATCCGGGGCAAACGCGAACACAAAAAGCTTTTGCTTTCGATTGTGAAAAATCGCGCCATACAAAGTCGTAAAAATTCTTCGAAGGTCCCGCATCAGAGCCAAGGCGAATATAATGAAGGCTTTGAGGGCCTTATGAAATAGTATGCGAAAAAGATCTGTAGTTCATGAGCGTACAAAGAAGGAGCGGAGGCGTTCACGAGAATCGAGAATCGAGTGTATCGAGAGCCTTTTGTTTCACCGGGGCCGAGGCCTCCGTCCTTTTCTCGCAATGCGTGTACGCACTTTTCGCGTGCACTGAACCCCCGCGGGACATTTGCGAATTATCGAGGGGAAGGGAGCGCCGGATAAGCCCGCGTGTGATTGGACCGTTCATTAAACATTAATCGCAAATGGAAGCTAACGGGCCGCGAGTGTCCCCTTTTAATGTGAATTTTACAAATAATAAGACGTTTGCTTTAAACAGGCGCGCTCACGTACGTACATTCACGTGACGCAATGCCGATACATTATAAAGGTTCAAATAGGCCGACATTAATAGTGACTAAATTTGATTAAGGTATCTGGCGCGAATTTCAGATTCAGTCTGCGAATAAAACTTTTGCAAAAGTGTGTTCATTTGGAACCCGATAAAGCATGCTGATTATTTGAGCTAAATCAGATTAGTATGGGCGGAGTTCAGGGCACCGATAAACTGTCAAACGGGAACTCATTAAGAAGGTCAATCAAGAAATTATATTCAACATACTTTACATTTTATCCATCCACTAATTCAATGAAATTATTAAGAAATATAATAAAGCTTTAAATATATAAATTTTGATGATTCGAGTTTTTTTCAATTGAAAAATAAACATTTTTGTTTCAGGCTTGGCTTTTATGATTCGGCGCTCATTATCGTCGCATCCAATCGTCGTCGAGTTGAAATTGCAGCCACCCACGGAGAAATTTCGCGAATAGGGAAACCTTGATGCGATTCTGCGCGTCGTTGAAACCAAACGCCCCCGAGTGGTTGGGGTGGAAAAAAAGAACTCGAGGGCAGACAACGCACCACGCCTCAACGTGGATCTGCGCAGAGCAACGACTTGCGGGGTAGTTTGTCAGCCGAAAATGCCGCGGTGGGCGGCACCTGGCTGGTTTTTGCAGAGATTACTTGACGAGCTTAGCGCTGAGCCTCTCAAGTGCGGCGCCGTGAGAATCCGAAGTTCCGTTCCACGGGCTGTTTTGCGCGCGAAAATTAGAATAATTCGATGATACGTAACTGTTGCGGCCAGAAGCCGACTCATTTGAATATCTGTATAATCGGAACGCCGTTAGGGCGGAACCAGAAAACAGAGCTGTCCTGGCGCAGACACCTTCTCGAGAGATTTCACGTTACTAATCGTCTGAAAAAGCCGAAAAGCTTTTTGGAACATGGTTTATGTAAAAGTTTTCATCCTGTTGCAAACTTATGACGTTAGCAGAACTGCTAATATGAGCGACAAAGTTGGTCCTGGTCTTGAGTTATTTATTCATAATAATGAGATTTGTACATTATTATAATTAAATTAAAAAATGTTGAATTTTAAAAATTTTAATTTTTCAAGTTTGAATAATTATATTTTCAACGTTGAACAAAATTCATTATGAACGAAGAACTGCTAAAAAAATCTATTTGTCATTGAATATTAATTATGGTAAGAAATTTGATACCGGAACTGTTATTAGATCTGGTTGATGTCTCGAGTTAGAAATAAATACTGTGAAAGTGTTTTTCTATAATCTGCAAAAATTATCTTAATGTTTGAAAAGTATATAAAATGTATCTTATGATAAAAGCGGTTAATCGTCGCTTACTGTTAATTACTATTTAGGAAACAGAAAAACGCAGCATTTAAATATCTTGATTAGGGAAAGTAATTACTGTACACCAGCTAACTTGCGAAAACCAGCTAATTGAAAAAATATGAAATGTGATCGCGCTCCACCGAAGCCAAGTTGAATTAATATCAAGGTAATCATTGTAGTAAATTCAGAAATAATCGTTAAAATTAAATTTGATTTCGTCGCTAGATAAGGCGAAACGAACTGAAACTTGTTCTTAATTAAATCAATCGCACTCATTAAACAATGAATAGCCGATATGTTAAAAACTGCTTTTGACATTATCGATAATCTAATAAAATTAAAAAAAGAGCTCCCCAGGCGTCGCTTCGAATGAAGGAAAAAATCACAAAACTATGGCGATGAATAACGCACTACGAGTCGATAATGAAATTCCTCTTAGATATTTACACATGCGTGATTATTTTGCTGATGAAAACTGAGACGGTTTTAGTGATTTGAGAAAATACCTACATATATATACAACTCGAGATACTTATTCGTCGAATCCAATCTTTTCATTTTACTTTTGATGAAGTGCTTCGTATTCATTTCAAGAATCATAATAAAAGGCACAGCATAAAATAAATATGTCCGAACAAACGTTATGTTTAACCAATTATTTTCAGCACATTTTAAATGGCTCGAGAAAAAACGCGGGGTAGACAAAATCAAATAAGCATTCCACCGTCTCGTAATCGCGTCAATTATCTCATATTTTGATGTAAAAGAAATATGAAAAAAATGATACCTGCATGATTAATTTTTTTGTTGATATTCGCCCTCGTAGAATAAGGAGCTAAATGAAAAGATAATGACGTGTGGGATTGTAACCACGAAAAGGTGCATGCATGATGAGGCCAGCAGAAATGGTGGTGCACTGTGTGTCCAAACGAGGAATTCATCAGCCAAAGGTTGGCAAACGCGCAGCACCATAAAATTAAGTGATTTACGCCGACACTTTATGGTTCTCGGCCAGACGCTCGACTTTACGAATTTTTCAACGATTCCCGGTTTGACCCTCATCCCAAACACCACGCTCGAATCAACTCGGACTTTTTTCGATTGCTCGCAATATAGTTTTGCTCTCGTGTTTTCGACCCTAAAAACTTTACGCTCGTCAGCTTATTTCTAATCTTCGGACAAGCCGTGAATTACGACGCACTTTTTCGTTTTGTGATGAAATAATATATCGTTCGAACAAAAATCGCAGTTTTAATGCCCAGGTATTGAGCGTGCAGGTTAAATTATGAGCTTTTGTCTACGCACGTTGAAAATTATTCAAATTGATTTATCGATTTTTGATGGCTTTTTATGGAAAAATACATTGTTTGCGAGATACCGCAGAGGACGAGATTTATGA
The DNA here is from genome assembly GCA_030522925.1 of Trissolcus japonicus. Classification (NCBI taxonomy): domain Eukaryota; kingdom Metazoa; phylum Arthropoda; class Insecta; order Hymenoptera; family Scelionidae; genus Trissolcus; species Trissolcus japonicus. Next base: position 29,216 of record JAPYZS010000174.1, on the reverse strand, counting down.
TCTTGTGAATGATTTTATTCGTATACATTTCTGCACATTCAAGTGCAATAAAACTGTGTTTCAAACAAAAATGTGATAACATTTTTTTTGCGATGATGAATTTCTGAATACATAATTATCATACATCATATCTTTCAAGAAATTTCTACGCTGCAAAAAAAAGTATATCATTTGTGTCGCAGCTATTGTACTGTCTTGTTGAGATGCAACAAGACGAATTTCGTTAAGACTTATTAGGCACGGACATGTACGATTAAATTTGATATAATCTATCCATGTTGAATTTTACGTGTATGACGTATTATGATTAATAATAAATGCGTTCGATCAAAGTAGTCCAGACACGATAAGACACGATCAAGTGCTACCATGTGCAGTTATATACAAGTTAGACTAGAAACCGACTTATTTCTATTTTGTATCTGCTAAGCGATTAAATTTATAATAAGTCATCCAGCATTCTCATTATCAACAAGTTTTAATCAGTCGTTAAAAATTAACATTTTCAAAAAACACAAATTTTAATAAAATCTTTTTCATTTTATTGCCTGAATGTTTTTACCACTGAATGTTAATCCAAATTAATCAAAATAAAATTGTATTTCAATAAGCATTATTGAAATCAATACAGCAACCCAAATCATTCTCTGGCGAAAGGTAATAAAGTTCTCGAAGAAAAAAATTTTCTTTTCTAAGCACAATAAATTTTGCTAAAAGGTAGTGTTCATTTCACTCAATTGTGGAAACCGATGCAAAAAAATGTCTTTAGTTTTTTTTCACTAGATAAAAAAAAAAACGCCGAGGGTGAGACGCGAATTGGGTGTGAATTGGTTGGGTCTCGAGTGAGAAGCGAGGCGTGAAGATGAAAAAAATTTTCGCCAACACCTGATGATCGGAAGGAAGCTGACTCTTGAGAGTTGCACCGATGACGTGCATGCCTTCGTCTACGGACGAATGTCCCGCTGTGAAATTGAGCCGTTAATACCTCCGGCTCTATCGAGTCCCGGACCTTCATTGACAAGACAGTTGGAAGGACACTGACCCTGAAGGTGAAAGGTACCAACATCCCCCCGCAAAATGCTGTCTCGCAGAATAGCCACAATATTCAAACACATTAGCCTATGTCAACATGTTAACATCAAAATAACTCTATTTAAATTTCATAATTACTTATTCTGATATTTGCAAGAAAATTAGCAGAGACATCGGAATGAAAATCTGAAATTATTTTACACTGAAATTGAAATTTGAATTATAAAAGAATCAAGAAAATACGTTACCGTCTTTTTTGTCATATTTTTAAGTTTTTATTATATTTTTAGATAACCTTCGGTTTGATTTGTGAATGGATTCTTGAAATTTACTGTAACTCAATATGACAATATCATACGTTAGGAACGTGAAAATATTGTGACACAAAATAAATGGTATCGATTTCTACGATATGGGGGAAACAGTGAGAAGATAAGTCTATCTGTTGAGACTAAAAAACGAGTCATAAAAAGTGCAGAATTCGACGGCACGACGTTTCAAGAAAAAATGTCTGTGGTTCAAAGAGAATGAAAAAAAAAGTTTTATTACGTGTGAAAGTAAAATTTCACAGTGGTCGAGTAGAAATGACACCGTGAAAAATATAGAACACAAAAAAAGATGTCTAGAACAGAGATGTATAAAAAAAGGTCATCCAATTTGCACAGTCAAAATTTAATAACCAAACAAAATTTCTGTATTTAATTTTTTTGCAAATAAATCAGAAAAAAACAAACGTTTGAAGATGAGTTTCTCCTGAAAAATTGTTGTCTGAATATGAAAAAAAAAAAAAAAAAAACATTCTGTAAATATTTCAACAAATCAATGTATGTTATTTTTAAAATGCTTCAAAAAATCTACCTTGTTTTAAAATCTACGAAAATTCCTGAACAAATGCCAATTAAAAATGTATCCCTCGCAGGCAGAAAAAACAGTCTAATTACGTGCTCGGGCCAATCGCAAAAAGGTAAACGGTGCCGAAATCAAAAAAATTTTCCAGTCTCACGATAATAATTAATAATTATCCTGGCAAGGAACGCCGAAACAACTTAGCATCGAGATCAGTTGGCGAATACCTCGCGTTCTTCGAATCGCGAAATCCGGGAACGTACGGAACTCGACTCTTCTTTCGGCTTTTGGCGGCCGTGCGTATGGGACATGACGAATCGTCTCTCGGATGCAAGCGGAAGATCATCAAGAAGGGCCACAAAGCAAGATCGATATATATATACGAGAGAAGCGACTCATGATCGGAAGCGTAAAGAAATTACGAGGGATTTAAATGATAAGGAGCTTTCTCGGTCGTTTGCGTACCGAGAGACCTTGTCGGTGTAAGGTCGTTGACGTTTCATGACGTATCTTCCTCTCTCGGTGTATAGTTGCATGCGTCGTTTGTTAATATAAGCGTTCAAAAGCTCAGTCGGATTAAAGATGTATGCGTTTTATGTGCATCTCGATGGAAATTGAAGTAGCCGACGTGCCAGCTCTTTTGTACATCGACTATACACGTGTGCGCCGACGTTCAAATACTAGAAGACATATGTCCCGAGCGCTCAGGTGGGCGTTGGTGTACACAATGGCGCTTCAAAAACTTTTAACTCCATTTTCCAACATTCCTTCTTTCATGGTTTGCAATTTTTTCATTCCAATTTCAAGAATCCTTTAGACTATGCAGGGGCAGTTGAGGTGATTGTGACAAGTCGAGGTAATCGTGACACTCAAATAAATTTTAAAATTGGTTTATAAAGATGAAATTCAAGTCTGGAATAATTCAAAAGCTAAGAAAAAATGGTTACATTACTCCACTTGTCACATTTACTCCAACTGCCTCTACAAATGATTTTTTTTTTTGGTTATCGTGTTTGCTAGTACGTCTTGTGTGTTTGAGAGTGATTCCTGTTGTCAGTTATTGTTTCGTACTCGTCCATTAGATGATGTCAATACACTTTTTTATACGTGTACACGTACACACGCCTGTGTGTACACACAGACAATTACCAAGTTAATCGTGGGAGCTATGACTCGTGACAGAGTGCGCATAATATATGGTACTTATAGCATCCCTCGCGTCCTCCGCTTCCGTTCTTCGAGTTCCCCTATATCTCGCTGATTTTCATTCCACAATGCAGACAAGCTCACAACCGACACACCAACACTCGAATGGCAAATTAATAAACACATACAGAGATTCAATGGAACCGAAATCGCAAATCTTCAAGATCGATCTCGAATCGCTGACGGGAGATATTGTGCAACTTGTGCAGAATTTCCAATTGCATTATAACTGTTGTCCAAACTTCAATGCGTGATTCGCTTTTTTATTACCATCAGACCATCGGATTTCGGAACAAAAGTCAAAGACAGAAATGATTCCACTTATTTTTTTCAATAAAGATAAAACACATTGTTTGTGAATTATTTCATGATAATTATGGTCTTTTATTGTTTTTTTTATATACGTTTCGATTCATTCATTGCGTTTATTTTCCTGAACCACGACTGTACATTATTCTCATGACAAAACAATGGGAACTTGTTCTCCACGATATTCCCATTAATCGCCACTTTTGGCGATGTTTTTCGTTTCCAAAATGTAGATATACGACTGAACGTGTATACGAAAAAGCCCATGCTTCTCTGAAAACAGGCGTGGAATATAAATGGCAAAGACGGGTCGCAAGTGCCAGTTCGTTAGTATTTCCTCGCGGGACACACGTGTTGCACGTACGCAAAAGCAAGCGACAGTATCCGAGGATCAGCCGTATCATAGGTGTCAAGGAACTTGCGCAAAGAAGAAAAAGCTTTTCTTTAAGTACCTCAACTGTCACGTTTCTCATCTCCGAAATTGTTCTATTTTGTTTTCTCAAATCTTATGTCACTCTACAAAAAAAATTATACCAAGTTAGATAATTTCTTCACTTTTTTCCATTACTTTTAATTTGAAAATTTTCAATAACAAAACAATCCAGATTTGTTGGTATAAAATTTCTTAACTCAACGATTCTAAATGCCGTTAATTTTTTAGCAAAAAAAGGCAAATTGAATTTCACGATAAGAGGGCGATTCGCGTGGGAATCGATCGAGTTATAGCAAACGAGATCAGGGTACGCAGGGAACACACACGGCATTAGACTCTATATATCGACTTGTTGGTTTGGTATCGATTGTTCGCCGAGAGTCAGGTCGAGGGATATCCCGTTTCCACGAGACACATAATACTTAGTCGCATACCAAAGTCCACTTATCCTAGCAAGTACCGCGGAGTCAAGAAACAGAGATTTTCACTGCTAAATCCTTAGAAAGTGACCGGCGAACTGAAATGCTGCCACATGAAACTTAGTTGTCCGCGTGAGGTTATTATTAGCCGTTTTTAGAAGTCTCGGAGAGAAATTCGCCAAAGAAACCGCAATCCAGATCGTTGGTTTCGATTAATAAATCGGTGATCAAACGTCACTTTTCCGTTGATTTTTAATGCTCGATTGTTGTTTCAAAAGCCGCGATCGTTCACTGGCCAGACGTGTAATTACTTAATCTACTTATCCAGAAATGAATGTACCGTTCGTCGAGGAGGCAATTTTAGCTTCATTTACGGTATATTTATCGCGGAGTTGAATAGAAAATCATGCCGAGTGGCGATGTAGCCGGATTATTACGCGTTCGTCTATAAGCTGAATACGATAAGAGGTAATATGGGAAACTTGAGTTTCTGATATCTTGGTGATAGAGTAATCGTTGCTTTTTATTGCTGAGCACAGCGTAAACAAATAGGCTTTGGTAGTTTTAATGTCTGGACGCTAAACGCGTGAAGATAAGATGTAACAGAGTCTCGAACATTAGGTTACTAAGTAATAGAGGACTTTGCAGGCTTTTTATGATGTGTAACTGATTATTTATTTATGAGACTTTATGAACTTGATTGCAAATGACAACAAAGTATTACAAATGTATTCTTACAATCGTTATCCATTAAAAGTGTCGTTATTTGTAATGACATTAATAAAATTAATTTTTTTTTCTGATACAAAGTTTGGCTTTAGACAGTTTGCTGTTTAAATTTCAAGTTTAGTTATTTTTAGGTTTCATAGTTTTTGCGTTTGTTTATTTTTATTTTTCTTTCGTCTAAAAATTATTTCTCATTTGTTGAAAATATTGAATTACAATCCAATATTTATTTTTGTTTTGCTAAAATGTTGTATGAATTTATCTTCTTTGTTTTTTTTTCAGTACAACCTTGACCAGCATCAAGATTTATTGGAAACAATCTGAGGTAACAAGAAGATGGTTGAAATTTCTGCAGATCCATCAACGGATTCCCGAAACTGTAACCAGCTTGTGAACAAGAGGCAGGCATCTTCGGACAACAATCGAAAGATCACACGGCCCGAGTGGGAAAGCGGGAGCGAGAGGACACGAGAGAAAGAGACAATTCCAGCTGGGCAGATAAAGAGAGGAGACCTCGAGAGGAAGATCGGAGGCGGATGTGGCGCTGAAAGACAGCGCCTCGTTACTTAATTCCACGGGCTCGCTTAAATGGAACGACTTAGACTTGAAGGTAGTCTGCAAAAATTAAATACACGTAGAATGAGCGCTCGAACCCGTGCACAACCACCCACCCACCCATTCACTCTCTCACACATGGTACGGAGAAGCGAACCTGGGACGGAATAAGGAATAAGCAAAGAGGTAAAAAAGGTGAGGTTTGGAGTGCTTTTAAGAATCGCAATGTCGGGGGTGCCTACTGGTTTTGATATACGAGCGCACCAATACGATCGAAGCTAGTTAACGTACGTGAGTCATCATACAGCGAGAACCAGTCCTAGGTTCGCGCACGCACAACCAGACCGAGAGAGCCACTGAATATTTCAGCGCCAAATGCGTGTAGTGTCACGGGGGCGTGTGTATACGCGCTCGTTTTCTCCGCAGAACAGGCTCAGGTAAGATTAAATCCGGAGCGAGTGTACTGCGCGTGAGTGTGCACCCACACGAGGACGCGCCGCTTGATCGGCCTGGAATTGTCGTTCCACTAAATCCTCTTTTATCCGCAGCAGAGAGACGGCGAGAGAGATGTCCGCGCCAGACAGGGACGCTGCGATCAGGAATCTCGGCGACAATCGAAAACCTTACCGAGCGCTCGCCTCGTGTCACTTTTATTCTCCTCTTTTTTGCCACGCTTTTTTTTCTGCGGCCTCCAACTTGGCTTTTTCTGGATTACGCTCGGCTCCATCTCGAATCAGAAATTTTGAGATGACAAGTCAACCTGATTGAGGATGACATGTTTTCGGTAGCTTGATCTGAATGGTGCACTGCTCTCGAAGATAATTGCCCGAGAGTTGCTTCGGTTGGCCTCTCTCTCTCTCTGTGGGAGAATCTGTGAGACTGAAAGGGTGATATGCAAAAGGGTGAGTGATAAGTATATTAGTGCGGATAATAAATACATGAATGGAAGAAAGTTTTAAATCGGTTGCGCCGAAATTGCAGCTGTTATGCCAATTCGGATTAAGTGCAAACGCATACATACGATTTTGAATGAAAAACTCAGTCCGGAGTTGGAAACATAATATTTTTGTCCCATGTCCAGTTTTATCGGCGCGGAGTGTTCGCTCAAACTTGTTTGCGATCGCTGAAGAAATCGGTATAAGAATTTTTGCAAACCTGAAATAAGAACAAACGTTTACATCATCCGACAAACATTTTCGAACCGAACCAACAGTATTAACATAAACTCCATAATCTAATCGAGGCCTAATCTTATCGCGCCGATCGACATCTATTTATTTATTATTCTTGGTACACAAACTGTACCGATCGACAAAAAAAAAAGCGCGTCGATTCACTTAATATCGCGAGAGACTTCCAACTGGCTCTTTTCGTAATTTATTATGGCGCCGTGCAAAAATGGCGCTGAAAATAATCATCTCTACTCCTTCGATCCACATTCCTCTTTCATACACAACAAAACTATCTGCCATCGTACAACGACCATTTACATATCTACATTTTGTTTCTCCGATAATGAATCAAATTTTCCACGAAACTATCCTCACCGATTGTATATTCATGATGCAATATTACATTACAATGTACCGTGTAATCATAAGAATTCGCTCGCTGAAATTTCGTTGGGCCTCACGCGGTTTAGCCGGGGAATATATAATCCAACTAATATGATGTAACTAGATTATCGTCAGAGTGCACGCGGATTAGAGCGAACCGAAGGAGGGAACTAAAATTTTTGTTCGTGGTATTCCAGCAATTCTTTTCGAACGATTATACAAATTGGATAATAGTTTCTTTATTGGACTGTCGGTTTATTGCAGTAATCTTGACCTTTATACTCCCTGCCTTCGAGCCATTATTGGGAGCAACAACAACGAAACGAATTCTATAGCGGATTAAGAACGAATATGTAAAAAAAAAGTCACTGGCTAATTGAATGAATCATTCGTTCGGTATGAATTTCTGATAAATTGAATGTCAACAACTCGTCGTCAATAGTCGCCTCTTCTGCGAAGTCGAAAAAATTTTATTTCTAATTTGCAATCCAATTTCTTCAAATCGTTCAACATCAGTTAATCAATTTAAGCTTTAATTAAAGGGGAATGTGAACGATCGCCGGGGTAACGTGAATTTATCAATACGTGCTGAAAATTTTCAGCGGAATCTAATTGCCTGTGTGTACCTGTTGTGTGCGTAATTGCATAATTAATCACGCGGCTAGAGCATTACGCTTACCCGACATAATGCTCTTCTTATTTTTTCGTTGAGATCTCATGCAAACTTGATAGACGCATTTTTATTACCTCCCTTCTTTTTTTCCCCGTTACAAAATATGCGATTTCAAAAATGCACATCGCAAAATCGTAAAGTTGTCGCGCGTCCCCTTATATCAGATTCTTTTTTGGTTAATTATTTCACAGCTGGCACAATAACTTATTATTAATCATAACACAATATTTTGCATGCCTTCTTACGGGGGAGAACCGTGAGAAGTGCGTTGTTTATGGGATGAAAAAGTCGCAATAAATATATAACTCGGAAATATATAAACTATGTGTATTGCAAAAAACGATCTCTGAGTATCTTAAATGAGCATCGACAGGGGGGAGGGTAGGCAGGCGGAAAAAATTTTGAGAACCGAATGAAATAATGATACATGTAATTACAACATACGAAGTGCAACGTATCTGCCAGAGCCTACCGAGAGTGAACGAGTAGCCGCGACCGGTCGACCGACGTCCACCCACGTCGTGAAATGCCGTATATCTCTCGGTGATGTGGACTGCTGAACGTGTGTGGATATTACACCTCTAATACATTTGAAAAGGACAGGAAAAAAGGTACAATGCCTCTAATATCCGAGTAGCTGCGTGTGGTAGTACAATGTGTTTGATCTGTGAAAGCGATAATGTGCTTTGCATTTAATTCGCCGTTTCATAAAAGCCGTTTCAGATAGATATTTATTGTCGCCTATGCACACGTTTTCCAGGGTTTGATTTCTTGCGTAAATAATGTTCTCGTTGAAAAATAAAGAGCTAAAGAAAAAGAACAAAACATTTGTGTCGATGATTGTTGCAACTGCATTTTTGTTTCCACAGATAAATAATCAAGTTTGACTTAATCCTATATGTGAAGTGTTTTTATACACGCCTCGTTTTCATTCTGCTGGTATAGAGAACACGTATAATCCCGACTGACCTTTTTTCATTTGGATCTTACAATTTCCGATGTATTTTCATTGAGAGGCATGAAAAATTTTAAGATTTAGGTATTCAAGTTTTGTACGCAATGAATGTTGTGCATAAATGTTTGCGTGAAATGTATGCATCAGCGTATCAAATGGTCGGGGTATATGTGTTTATAATGTATATACGTTTCTGGGCGGACCACATTCCATGTCGGACGAGTACACTGGTCAATGATAGCTGCGTACACGCTTTCACGATATGCACACGCGTGTCGTATAGTAATTCAAACTAAAAGGAGAGAAGAGAAATTAAACGTACGCATTTTTCCTCGGTGAGCATTAAAAAATTGACCTTTAACGTATATATAAGCTCGGTAATTGGATTATCGTACGAGAGAATTCGCAGAAGCGAGATAAATTTTACAACGCTCATTTTTTGTTCTCCCAAACCAAAAGCTAAATCTTGGCTCTTTCATTAGGCGAATGCTCAAAGTCAAGTGCGTCTTGTATAATTTTCAAGGACCGATCGACAAAAAGTGGATTTTTCAATTAACCGAATGTCAACCCTTCGCCGCTGATGCCGGCCCTTTTTATTTTCTTAAATTAAACATTCAGCTGAGAATTCTGCAAGCAGCTGTCGCGAGAATCTCACGATTTCAAGATGTGGTGAAAAAAAAGGAACGCAATCAGATTTCGGAGGGTCCGACTTTTGGGGTGCGATGTGTTTCCTAACCCTTTCATTACCTCAATGCGATTCGGTACCTCGGCCATTTGACTCCAAAAATATAAACGCGATGACGTTTCTTGGCTTTTTCTTCGTGCTCCTGTGCGCGCTTGGAAGGATGTACACCTACGTGCCATATGGCCCGAGGGGGAGATAAAGAAATTCATATTTCTATTAGAAGGGCTCAGCTCGTTTGGTATTTTTAAACGCGACATTTTGCCAGAGCTCGTAAGAGCCGGCTCTCGCGCTCTATCCTCGTTGCAACCGCGGCGCTCCTTCTCTTTTCATCGTGCGATCCGCCGAGTTATATTAATGCGAGTCAACGATTCGTAAAAGCTAATCTCCAGTGGTTCTTTGATGAAAGTGACTTGAGCCACAGACGAGATCATAGTTATCATAGGCCATTTCGAATTATTTTGACACTGTTTACACAGACTCATTTGTCACGATTTGTATTTTATTTTGTGCACGCGGCATAAGTCGATGAATTACGCGCGTGCAAACTTTTATCGCCTCGTCAAATTATGCTAATTCCGTCATTGTTTCACCTTCCTTTTTTTATTCTTATTTCATTCTTCGATCGTGCCGGGACTTCGATACACAACAAGTGTTGAGCGCTCGAGTGTGAAATAGTTTTTGCAACTGGTATTGTTTAGGACGCATTAATAATTTATAATTTAACATTATGACAAATTTACAACGATGAATATAAATGTTACCAAGTTTATTAGATTTTTATTATCGACTCTTGAAAAATGATTTGAACAAGGAGTTTTTTTGTCCACAGGATGATTTGTGAAGAATAACATCTTCATGACATAATAACGATAGGTAAATTGAACATAAAATATCGCATCGTCGAATTTTGTAACCTGAAATTCAGCGGGACAATGCGATTCGGCCGGATCGATTACCAAAACTCGAAATGGTGCTTTTGTCGACACACGTAATTTTCGCCCGATAAAATATATTTTCGCTGGCATTTCCCCTCTTGCTTCGCCTCGATATATATTTCCGAGTCTTTCACAATAAAAAGCCGGTTCGTCTAGCGCGCCACCCGGAAACGAAAATACCACATCTACTCTTCCTCTTTTTTTCACCTTTTACGATTCACCCCTCAACGGTTTTTGTTTGAGGTCGGTCCTGTTTTTTGGTCTAATGGTTTCTCTCGCATGAAATCCCGGCATCTGTCTAGCCAAGTCAACAACCCTTTTCTGTAAAAAAAATCTGGACTGTTCGATTAAATTCTATAATTACATCTCAGTTTTCAGGTTTTCAAATTTCACATCGATACAAAGAAACTTATACATTTCTTTTAAATAACGAGAAGTTATTGACACGATAAAATTAACATTGAATGAAACACTATGAATGTCTCATTATGACGTTCCATATAATAAAATATGAAATTTAAAAATTAAATACCAAAAATCCATTTTGTGTTATGAAGTTATTAATTTTTAATTTTCAAATTTGTTTCAGATTTTGTATGTAAACAAATAACGTTCGAAAAATAACAGTTAGCTGGCTGATGAGTGACGGATGATTTTTCGTGGAAACCAAAGGACGAAAAAATTCCTGTTGAGTCTACTCCGTTTTTTATTCTGCTTTCAGAAAAAAAGTCTCAATCGGAAAGACGACACTTTATAGTTGCTAAAGGGCTCTTTAAGAAAACGGTAAAAACTCTAATCTGACCCATTTTCGGCGTCTTTCAACCCTTTCGCTGAGAAACTAACGGGTTAGGAAGGTTTTTTCCCACATTCCACTTTTTACGAATTACCTGCACCCTAGGTAGGAAGTACAAACGAAACGGTACTTGCGTCATTCTTCTGTTATTCCGATGAGAAGCAAAGGAAAAAAGGACTTGGGGGAAACTAATACAGCCCCTAAGTTTTTTCTTCAAGTATATTTGTAATGTGAAGAAAAGCATAATGCTCAATTTGATGAGGTAAAATAAAGACCGATCATTGATAAAAAGAACGGAACTTTGAGATTCGATATGAGATCTGGCTGTCTCCCATTCGTCAACAATTTTTGCATGAAAAAAAAAACGAATAAACGTAAGTTATTATTATTCAAAATTTTTTATTCACGAATAGGCTCCATGCCTAACTTGGTGTACTTATCAAATATCCGGGAATATAAATATTAAGAACAAAAAATGTTTCAGACAATTCAAGGATAAAAAAAAATGTTCAATGTCAAGCATTTTCCTCGTCTGTGCGTTGAAGCACAGTGCGAAAATGGGAGTGGTTTGATAATTCCGGGATATAATTCTGAACAAATAGTGGGCAGGTGGACAAGTCAGTCGGCTAACTAGGGGTGCGTTTGCGTCGTCCGTAAAGCCACCCTCGTAGTTGGCAATTCGCTAAATTTTGTGATATTCACGACGCACGTGGTGCGCCGTGCTAAAATGGGGGTAAAAACATTGAGGCGGTACTTGATCGCCCCACTTCGTGCAAAAAGAATCGAGGAGAAGGCGCGAGACAGACGCACTCAGCGAAAGTCAGTAAGATAGAGAGAATTGGGAAAAGTCGCGTATTGTACTTTTGCATCCCCCCTCTACCGGGCACCAAAGAGGCGGAACGGGGAGACACCGAAGTAGATGAATAACGCCTCAGAGTGGGGGTCAGAGACACGCTGTATGCCCTCTCTTTCTCGTGTTCAGTCATCTCGCGTCTGTCGAGCTATACGTATATTTAATTTCAATTACTAAACTATAATCTCATGATTTTTACACAATTTTTTTATCCACTTCATGAAATATTCATCCGCAAAACTTAACATTTCCTGACCAAGCAAAAATATAAAAGATCTTGATGAGATGTAAAAGCTAAACATTTCAATTGCAATAAAAAAGTAGAAATAAGAATAATAAAAACCCATGTCCGACTGTATTTTAATTTGATTCATGTTTTGCTCGTAAAACAACTGAATTAAAGTTGTTGGATTTAAAAATACGACGATCTCATTGACACCCAGCCTGGTACAATGAAAAAAAAAGGATGTACAATGCCTGAGATCGACTCAATAATTCATCTTTTCTCTGCTTTAATTAGAGAATGGGTTCTTTTTATGTTCGGAGGGTTCGTTCGCTGTGAAAAGTTTTAATATGTATAGTTTTTTCATTCCTTTGCCATTTGAAAGATTGACGAAACGTTTGTTCATTTAAAAGTAATTATTCAGTATTATGGACCCTTGGCTCGTCGGCGTTGTTCGTGTTCAACTAGTTACTTAAAATTTTATACTCCCTATAAATTACGATCGTAATGGATATGCTAATTACGTAAATTCCTTTGTTAAAATGTTTTCAACTTACAAACGACGAGCACTTCTCATCTTGAAATATAACGCAATATTAATATAGTTTTTTTTTATAAAAAAGTAGTTTATACCGTCACAAATTTTAACGAGAGCAGTTCCGCGTAGAATGTTTTGTTTATACCCGACGAACTAGTTGAGGATGAAGTTTAAAAATAAAAAACACATTTCTACCACCCTTGATCGCGATTTTATGTAACGTTTACGCAACCAAAACAAACGTTTTCTAATAAATTTGCGCAACAAATTTAGGATATCATCCATTGTATTTATAACACCAACCGAATGCATCATATAGATGGATTTGCGTTCTTCAATTTATTATTAAATTTCGATCGATTTGCCCTGTGCCAAACTGATGCAAACTGGTAACCGATCCGCAAGACGCGCGGAGAAACACAAATTGCAAAATATATAATTTCTCGGCCGGTGTTTTCTCAGACGTCGATAGAGTGCAATTCTAGAAAGCACCGCGGAGAAACAACCGCAGGGAATTGTGCGAAATTATAATTAAAATGTGTAGTTGCGTTAACCACAGCTTTTAAGTCGAATTCAAAACCGAGCGAGTTTTACGATTGTGCCAACCACAGTGTGCATGTAAGTTCGCCTAAGTCGGTCTGTAATCAAAACTTTATTATTTGTATCTTCGTCTATTACTCATGTTCCCGCTCTCGGCCGTCCTCTTTTGACTTTTCTCACGTATAATTCAAATTTTAATTACTTTCTTCCAACGTTTTATATGTATTCACTAATTCTCGGAATATATAAAAAAAGTACCTCCAATAAAGGATATGACTTTTTTGTTCTACAACCTTTTTTTACATTGTTTAAAAAATGTTATCCTCGATATATCCAGAGAAAGTTTCAATACAGTTCAAACATATTTTTCCTAAGTCAATTTTATTTCATTTTTTGAATTTCGAATATGAACTTATGTTAATTGATAAATTATCAACATGAGAAACTGGTATTTTGTCTTTATTCCAAAGGATCGTGATTATAAGAAATCAACTGAAAAATAAATTTTCCAAATCAACAAAACCGTCGAGTCATCTTGGGAATATGGAAACGTTTTGAATCTTAAAACACATGTGCAGGTCAATAAGAGTAGAAACGTCAAAAAATCAATCGACCGGTTCAAGCCATGGCAACGTCTTCTCAATTCTGATAATTTGCTTCGTGTGTGGGGCTTCACACCCACCCTCTCCCCACCACGTCGACTCGATTCTCTCTCTCCTTCTTAGATCGGTGTGTTTCCCCGTCGCGTGCACCCATCCGGCGTCCTTCTTCATCTCCCCTTTCGAGCGTGCCCCCTCCCCTTGCCCCACCAGAGCCGTACGAAGTCTCCGCTGACGGTAAGGCCAACGCGGCTGCCGCAGTCGCGGTGGGACCCCGTGAATCGTCACCCCCGATCACGCGCGCGAGTCTCGCAGCCAGCCGGAACGAGATTTGAGCTTTTTGGTAGCGCATTTTCGGGTGTCGTGCTGCAACTTCGCGTGTGACAACTCAATCGACGTTGCTCCAACACAACAACGAGATAAAAACGCTGTCGCGAAACAGACGATTGTCCGTTATTCATAACAATAAACACGCAAATCTACCCGCCCGGCGACTCAGGTGATTGCAGTTCGAATCGAGATTTTTGGTATTTGTGAGTGAGTGCTTTTTCGGCGTATGTGAGTGCAACCGGTCAGAGCCGAACAGGAACAATTGCGAGGGTGATTAGATCTGGTTCCTTCTGGTTTTTTTCATGACTCCCTAATTGATCGTTGGTTTTCTTTTTGATCAAAAAGTTTCTTTTCCTCGTTTCGCAAAGGAGGGTGAATGAGGTAAACGACGGATGACGTAGTTTGGTAGTGAAGATTGATTGAATAAGTGGAACTCTCTGAGGACTATGATGTTACCGAGAGCCGCGACACGTGGAACTGGATAAGGGACTGAATATATGCTGATATGTGAGGTAGGCATAAATGGATAATTTGACTCTCGTAAATGTGCGTTTGTGAAAAATTTGCACTGCCGCACGATTTCCCGGTGATTCGTATCATGATAAGACAAGCGTTATATACATGTTTCTGATCGTTCTAAATTTGCAAAATAGTTTCATCGTAATGAATATAAACGTCGCTTTAAAGAGAAATATCGATCGGTTGAAAAATATCGAGTTCTTTTTGTCTAATCAATGACGTCGAATTGTTAAATAAATAATCAACCTTTATAGACTAAATATTTATAACACAATGTCTTGTTTGGCTTGACTGGTCAACATTGATTTATTAATAAAACGATGGCATAATTGTAAAAAAGTTATATGTAAGTAATGGGTTACGTTATTTAGATAACACGTTTATTGATAACCTAATATTAATTTTGTTGTTTTTATCGTACATCACAATAAATTACACAGTGCTATCTTAACTCGATAGCCGATCTTCGGTTTTATAGAAAACAATGAAAAGTACAAGTTTATTAAGCCGGTTTTGTTCTCGAAAACTTTAACGTTACTAATCAAGTATAAATTAATTTAGCACCACATCGTTCGTTTTGTTCGCATATTTTTAACGCTAAATTTATTGCTATTCGATGTACCTGCAAAATGATTAGCGCGTATATAAATGCACACGCCAACAAGAAAAATTAATTATTAGAAAACAATAACGTTGTTTAATAAAATATTATGTGCACAACATTAGTGTAACATATGACTTCGTAAGTGGCGTGTGTTATATAATTACAGTCCACGTTTATTAGGAATACAGTCATTATTAGCTGTCGTAAAATGCAGTTATTTTTACCTTTACTGTCCGCGTTAACCTTCTGCTCAAAACGAACAATGTCCAAAATTTATCTACAATAAAAAAGTAGGCAAATAAAACGTGACGACACGAAATTATCCTACCACGGTTTTTGCGTACATAAATTTTAAAATTTCGTCTCAAAATTCCTCGCACCGTTTCATATAAAATCAAATTCCACGTAAACCATAAAAGGGAATCATTTTGATTGCGCGAGAATCAAAAGAAACGAAACGTCTTTTTTAGAACGATCAATAAACTTAGTAATTACAATTCCACTTTTATTACACGACCAGGGTGTGCATGCATAAAAATGTGTGTCAAACAGTAGGAAAAGCAACGAAATTTTGTGTTTAGCTTCGAAAAAGCCGTCCCGACCTTTCGACCATAAAACGATAGTCCAGACGTTATTTTCATTCTGAACGCGGACGGCGGCGTTTATGGTATTTTTTTTATTGAGACAGAGGCCCCGGAGGAACCCATTTCTCTTTTCGTTAAACTTTTGACGCTTTCGGTGCGGTTTACGCGTGTGTCCCACGAATCACTAAACTTTCAACCGGCTTCTCGGAAATCCCACGGCTTCCGAATTTTTTATGAATCAGGACGTTCATATCGCAGCTCCAAGTTCCGTTCACAGTCAGGATCTCATGAACGCCTTCTTAGATCGAATGTTTGTTCAGTAACTCGTGTGTGGAAGTGCAAACAAACACTTCGCACTCAGACGTTTGATAAAGTTGCTCAAATGTGGAAATTTACAGCCTTGTGCAAACAAAACTTTATTTCCCTTCAGCGCTGATTATATTTTATTTCTAAGTTTTATAGCTGTAGAAGTCTTTTTTTCTCTCACATCCTTTTTTTTTTTTTCTAAGAAAGAAACAAAATTTCTACTATTGATTATGCAACCCAATTTCAACCAGAATAACAATTCGAACCTTAAACTTTTTTTTAAATCAAGTGCACGCTCGCCGGTTAGCGTTTGAGTGTTAATTATACAATATGTAACGTTAAAATGGCACACTCAGCGAAACAAAGAGTGCGTACGTTAAAACCGAAAACCAGCTTCATCAATTTTATTTCGGCTATAAAAAAAAATCGAAAAAGTCCTGTATCGCTTAAATTAGTTGTGTGTGCGCTGAGAAAAACACAAGAACAAAGTTCACTGCTGATTTAATGACTCGGCGAGCGATTTGTGTCAATTGACAATCTCTCAAAGTTTCTTCTCGGGGGACCCGGAATTCTCCTGCGAGGCTGACTTTGATCCGATGCGAGGAGGCCTGCAACGACGACCAGGTTTTGCGCCGCCTCTACTAATGCGCGGGTCGATGCGAAAAATGTCGACACGTCTAGATACTCATTCCGGGCATCATTTCTCATCGTTTCTCTTTTGCCTGGAATTCTCCTGGAATTCGACGCTTCTAATCGTGCTTGTCGATAAACACTTTTTACTCGTCCAGTCGCGCAGGGTGAAGTGACGTCTCTCGATAAATCACCCCTCCTCCTCATCCGTTCGTGTACTTATCTCGACAAAGTCAGATCTGACGTATCGATCAGCCGCTGATTTGATAAATTAATCTTGCATACTTGCGAAACAAAAAGCTGCATTTTTATATGACTCTCGGTGGGTAATGCAGAATCGGAAGAAAGCAAACGAATCATGCAAAGATGATTAGAACAAACATTCAAATAATCATCGATTGTTCGCACCTTTGCCAACAGTAAATACAAAATCTTCCCAGCTATATAGAAAGCCTGATGGAACTTTTTCGAGCCGGATAAAAAATGTCGACAGATGTAAAACAGATGGATCGAGGGTTCTCGCAGTTGATTGTCCGTGACGTTTTGAAATCTTGATCTTTGAGGAAAGCCTTGTGATTTGCGCATTTTTACGAGTATGAAATAATCGTACATTTTTGCAAAACGAAGATGTAGTCTTACAAAGTTTGCATAAAGAAGAAAGAAAAATAGGAAAAAGAATCGAGCTATGATTATGGGACTGGGATACATGAAATTGTTGGGAAAGGTGAGGACAGGACAGAGCGTGGGAGGATGACGTAGAAAATCACAAAAGAATTGGAGCTGAGCGCGCGGAGGCGGTCGCATTGAATCGGGCCTGGCATCGGCGCGCTTTAAAGTGTCTCTTGTTTTTGTCAGCTGGTCGGAAATTATGATTGTTTGTACGCGAGATTTACTGCGGCTTCCCAGAGGCCGCGTAAGGTGGCCCGCAGGTACCGCGGAGGACAGTGCTTTACCGGGACTAAAGAGTCATGAATAAACTGCATGCGTTACCGGGGCCCCCACCTTGGCTCTTTCGCCGCTCTTTGAGGCCTATATCTGCATTTCTGTCCGGGCCATTAAACGCGCTCTGTCTTTGCTTCTAATCTAATAAACCGCCAATGGTTGTCGTTTAACAAACGCTTTTTGCGCATTAACAAGCTAAATACATTGTGAAATCGTCTGGGCAACGGGCTCGCATTGCAAAATTTCCCCCTAAGTAACAATGTATGATTTATCGCGAGGTTAATAGCAACCGGGCTGTTTTTATTACGATTCGTGAATTTTCTGATGCTCAATTAGCATCGCAAAACGTCACCGAGGCATCAACAAAATCTCGTCGAGAGGATGCACTTCGCGGGATCGTGTCAGTTTTATTGTCAATGTCGCAGAATTTACAGTTGCTGTCAAAGCGCAGGAAAATTTACAACAACGTCACAAGCTGACTGTATGCGCTATACAGAGCTCTCAGAATTGCGCGATGAATTGGGTGCGTGCAAGAGTACATTTATTTTCAGGCCCGCTCCGCTACCTACGCGCGGAGACCAAGAATTTATACCCGCTCGTTCGAATAGATAATTTGTAATTAATACTTAGCCGAGCAATTGCTGAATTTATAACACTATTATGCATACAATGGCGGCGAAAAATTTTGCGTGACGTCGAATGATTAATTCCGACTTACCGAGAGAAAATTTAGAACCCCGCAATCAACCGATTAATAATCAACCGCCAGTCGAGTTTTCCTAGGCCTGGAATTCCAGCGCAAATCTCGCTAACGCATCTGAATTATAGACTCGGCGTACAAATTGTTAACAACTCGCCATCCGCGAGATATGATCTATTTAGATCAAATTTCACACATGATTGCGCGCCGAGTCTTTACCATGCGGTTCCAGTGCTCGCTTGTAATAATCAAACTGTAACAAAAAGTTTGTGTAATTGAATTTGAGTTTTACAAGAGTCCGGTCGCGGATACGCGTCGCCGAAACATGAATTATAATACTCGGGAAGGCCCCCCCCCTCCCCAATCATCATAAAAACAATCAAAGCAAGCGGTGCTCCGACGATGCATAAAATCGAGATAAATTTCATCTGCCAGAAATAAAGAAAGGTAGAAAAAATCGCGCACTGGCGCAACAATCGAAACAATGGACGATTCATTTCCTCGCGTCGGACTGCATCGGGTTCCAGGTGCATATGGCAATTTCGCTTGTTTTCTGTGCGTGCACTTCCACCTATCCCCGGCAGAGACGTATCTTTCCCCGGATAGCACACGGCGGTAAAAGGACCCCGTGCTTTTTTAATACTTTCGGTTGTTTTTATGGCGCTTGGCCATCCGTTCTTTCCTCCGGTTGGGCGTATTTTTATATTGTTCCCGAGAGTGCAAGCGAGATGTCCGGTCAATCGGGTGCGAGCGAGAGGCGTGCACTCTGCGTCTTGATGTATACGACTCGGCGGAGCGCGTGAAAAAAATCCCATAAACCAGTAAAAAAGCACAAGGTCCTTCGAGCCGGAGGGGTCGCGGGGTCAAGGGAGAGGGGTAGTATTGCCAAAGGAATTCCTCTTATGACGAACCACGCATGATTTTTCGGGCCCTTCCCACCCCCCTCGCTTGTCTGGACATTCCTCTCCTTTTCATCTTCTCTCTTTTTTTCCTCTTGTGCTACTTTGGTTGATTCCACGGTCTCGCACCATTTCCACTTCGTTCTCTCCGCTTCTCTCTAGTCTCAACTTCTTCGTGTTCCGTCTCCATTAACTTCCATCTTTCTTTGCCGAATGCATTCTCCTCTTCTGCCTAGGGTTGATTAAAAATTCGCCAGGTTGAACAGTAAGATGCAGGAATGATATATGAGCTGGAGGGTAGTCCTTATGAAGACCGGTAACTTTTCTGCCTGACTTTACATCCATCGGGCGCAGTTTTATTGGTTACATCTGAAGTTTGCTCTGTCGCACTGATTGTATGGACATCGTAATTACTCAATCCTTTACCTTGATGCCTTTTATTCGCTGCGCTTTCAAGCTAAATGGAAATTTATATCGGCTAGACTCTCCGATGCAACCTGCCTCCCCGTCCAACTGCTTTTGGTTCTGAAAGATGGGAGAAGTTGATGTTAATTTGATTTTGATTATCTCCAGGATGATGTTTGAGAAATGAAAGTGATTGTCAGACATCGCTGAACTGTGCAAGTCAATTCTCGCTCAGGAGGATTCACCTTTTTCCAAATTTTTTTTTTTCTCCAAGGATTATAAGTCACATGTTGAACTTAGAAAATCGGATTGAAAAGGTAATAATTCTGGTTTAATGTTCGTCGCGGTCATTGGCCAGTTCCTGTTCAGATCCTAATCTGTGTTTTGATCACCCAGATTCGGGGTCAGAGTCCTCGGCTAGAATGTTATCAAGATTAACGCTGAATATCTGAAAAGTCATGACTCGCGGAGCTGTTTTTTGTTTATATTTTTGACAGACACACACTCTCGGACGATAAAGTAATTTGTACATAAAACTGCTATCCCAGTATTCGCTTGATTTAATCGGCGCAAGAATTTTGCATCTGAATGCCTGAGATACTTCTGTGGGTGAACAAGTTTATCGTCAACGGCGAGATAAAAAGCTGGCCGCGTGTATTATATTTTGTGATTGCGCTCGATCAAAACAATTTTTTATCGGTCGACACAAAAACGATTATATAAATTTAATTAACTTGTAGCGAGTATTGTTGATCCTTTCCCGGAACGCGGCCGATTTGAATGCAGTCCCATTCAATCGGCCGCTTATAATTTAGCGAGCGCCACGGTATATATAAAGATCAACAATTCCAAATTCCGAAAAAAGGATACCTGCACAGGGCGAAGTCATTCTTTTCTCCGGAGAAATCGGGGCCCGCGATAAATGAAGGAACCTGCGCACCTCTATATATATCTATCCCCGGTTTCGATATGTGGTCTCGCGATCCCTTGGCGGGTGTTCTCTCCAATTTAAACCGGTGACTCTGCTCTTCTGCAACTGCATCTTTGTCTCGCTCGGTGGCGCGTCCTTGTCCCGCGTCGGTGTTTACGTTCGTACCCGGGGCTGTGTGCTTTCTTCTTCCCTTCTTTCGGTGGATCGACATGCGAGCATAAAGAAACGAAAATAAGAGATCGCGCGAGGCCCGTACAAGGAACACAACGAACAAGAAAGAGAGGCGAGACGCGAGCCAGCCCCAATACTATTCGTTAGGCTTAACGATAACGACCAGTTATTAACTCACGATAATTATCGATTTTAATTATCGACGTGAATCGCCATTAAACAGCGACCGCAGTCGTTGTGCCGAGGAAAAAAAGCCACCTTATTTCGCTCTTCAAAGAGACTCGGGACGATTTTGTTCCCGGTTAATGCATGTCAGACCATTTTAATGATCCGCGTAGGGTCGTCCGAGTGCGATCCTGGAATTATATGGCCCTTCGAAGGCTGTTTGTGGATTACGCCTGGTGTGACATTAATCAACGCGAAATTTATAACCCCGTTCGTCCAGCGTTTCATATACTTTTATAGATTGATCCTTGTGCCTTTTTCCTTCCCCCCGCTACTATTCAGCTTTGTCTCGGATGGAATTTGCGCGCGTTTTTTTACCCCTCCCTGCGGAATTAAGTTATTAACGATTTGCTGAATAGCTCCTTTTTTCGCGCAGAAACGAAGAAACGTAATTGCGTTTCGCATCGTAAACTTGGATTCTAATTAAACGCTATGACATATCGTGATACGCGAATTTCAAAAACGATAAATCTGTATTAGCATTTTTCAGCTATTAATTATCGCGCGGCCACTTCGCAGTGAAACCGTTACGACGTGTGAGATTAACAGAACCGACCTGAATTGTATTCGCGGTTTAGGCTTCTATATGTTCTTACACAAATCCATCAGTTTTTGTTGATTCTAAAAGTCTGTCTCTTATCGTTCGAGAAAAAAAATGTGTGAAATATTTCAATCCCAACCCGGCGTCCTGAAACTGGTGAAACGATTTTTTTACGACCCTAAAACAAAATTGTTTAATTAAATTTTTTTTTCTTCTTCTTTTTTTAGCCGCGTATAATGTGTGTGTTCGTTTATGAAGTATCCAAGGTTACAGGCGTTTCACACGACAGCCGTCAGAAATTCAATCTCCCGTCAGCCAGAATGATACTTTTAAATTTGGAAATTTTTCGTACGTCTGCTCTTGAACCGGAAACGCGAAACGTCTCTCGAATAATCTTCACGAATTAAGTACGAACAACGACATGTGATTCTGGATTGAAAATTGAGAGCAGTATGAAATTGCAGCGGAGGATAACGCAGATTACACCCTCTACATTGTGACCGGTTTTTCCCCTCTCCCCTGTTTGGTATTCTTCTCGTTCTTGCAGTCGCGGAAGTCGTGTTTCAATCACTTCGCATCGTGTGGTTCGTGTGTGTCGCACGAGTTCGACCGTTATTCAAGAATTAATTCATAATTAGAGCGGCCCACCTATGGGGAGCCTAACCCACATTCCTGCCACCAGCTGTCCCCGAC
This sequence comes from Trissolcus japonicus, assembly GCA_030522925.1. Classification (NCBI taxonomy): domain Eukaryota; kingdom Metazoa; phylum Arthropoda; class Insecta; order Hymenoptera; family Scelionidae; genus Trissolcus; species Trissolcus japonicus. Next base: position 6,860 of record JAPYZS010000174.1, on the reverse strand, counting down.
ATAGCTCGTTTTGACTTCTTTTTTCTATCTCTCTTTTATACCTATCTCCTTGTCGCAGTTTTCGTCTCAAGACTTTCCTTCTCTCTTGCTCCAATTTCATTTCTAACGCACAGTTGTGTACTGCAAAACGTATGTGCGTGTTTATATGTGCGCGCCAGTCTTGTGCATACTATTACCAGAAATGAATGTGTATGCGCGAAACAAGCTTGGCCGGTAGTTTCTCTCTTCTATTTCGTACATTTACATACATTGGTAAAACGTACGTGGTTGCGGTGACACCAATGGGACTATCGTATGTCCGCGACTGTGCAGAATTCAGCTGACCTTTGATGCAACGAGACAACCCACAATTCATGCAATTTTCAGACAACCGCATTTTCAAACCACTGAACGATATAAATCGTTCGCTCGATAAATTTATTTTCGTTCAACAGCTTAATACTAAACTGTCCCGAAGCACGGTAAATCATTCGTAATTTAATTTCGAAGACAACAATAACGAAAATACATCTTGATTGTAAATTTCACATGGCAAGACGCAAATTCTGGCAACAAGAGAACGATTCTAGGGAAACGCGTTTCCATTTGTCATTTTAAATTGCGTTTATCCAAGATTTACCGGTTGAAACAAAATACACAAAAGTAAAAGAGAAAGAGAGAGAGAGAAAGATAAAAAAACAGAGCACACAACAATATAACGCTCAGGATGTATTTTCGTCTCAGAAATTTTCGTTGCACGTCGTCCGAGTTCATTCAAGCATTTAATATGATGTGTAATAACGCATCGTTTCTCGAACACTGACGTTAACTAATCGGCAAATTACTAGCCGTGGATGAAATGACTCGATACCTGGAATTGCACGCGCCTTTTTCGCGCATCGCTTCTCCCCTCCTTGCTTCCCTTTCGCTCCGAGCGATGAGAACGCGTGAAAATAATTTCACGTGCTCGCCGCGTCGCGATTACCATGCGGCGATTCATTCAAAAAAGGCAAGGCGCTCAAAAGTTCAGTCGCCGTTCGATTAAGTCAACGTGTAATGACACAACTGTTGCAAGTTCGCGCCGGGCGTTTTAATTAAACAAGTTCATTGTCCTGGGGCTATTATAAATTCCTGATTATGTGCAAATGGGCCCGCGAAAAATTGGAATTGCGGAATTGCGAAAAAAATTGCTGACAGACGTTTGCATCGGTTGCGGTCATTGGCCCCTCTCTTTGATAATGCAGTTATTCAATTGGAGTTCCTCACGAGCTATTTGTACGTCTCAATCATTTTTCATTGTCTACTTAAATTCACGAGTCATTTATTTATTGATCAATCATTATGTTTGCTCATTTTTTTTTGTTTACATTTGTCGCATCCTGGAAAGTTTGGAAAGACTTTAAACTTTTTATATTTATTTTTTTTTTTTGCAACAAAATATTCTTTTTTTGAATTTAATTTTAAACTTTCGTTAATTTGGAATTTGAAATTTTTGTTATTTTTAGGTTGTGTTAGTGTCAAGCCAAAACAAATTGTTTGTTTTGGGTTGATGACCGTTTGTATTGTATTTCAGTTTCCTTTTTCGACGCGTTTCTTAAATTGTAATTGTAATCTACAACGATAAATTACCTTGACACTTCTTCCGTGCGACAAACTGGCGAATTCGCGTGCCCCTTGCCAAGATCTGCAAAACATTGAGGTATTCGACTCTGGTGCTTGTCAAAATATGTGCGTGATGTCTTCGTACACAAATTACCCGCACATTTCTCATTCATCGTAGAGTTTGCCAATCTGTTTCTTGTCTTTAAACATGAAAATAAAGTTGTAAATTAGTTGCATAAGAAACATTTGGAAAATTGTATAGAAAATATAATATTTCCGTATCAAACCCAATACATTGTTCTATTCACATTCTTTCCAGTTTAACGTTTGGGTGGGTTTTTTTTAGAAAGTTAAATGAAGTAATAAAAACAATCGAAAAAAAAATCTAAATTAATAAATCCTACTCGATTATTCATACCGAATTTTGAATCAAGATATTCATGAATCATTCAAGCACATATCGATCGTGACATAACAAATTTCTGGAATATCAATTCAAACGAGTCATAAATGGAACGAGGTTCGAGTGAAATCCTGAACAATAAATACCACTTTTTGCATCATAAACTCACAACAATTTCGAAAAATTGGATGTGAAAAAATCAAGAAATATGAAATCATAAAACGGAAAATTCTATGCGCACTCTTGTATGTAAGAAATTTGTTTACATTTCAATATTAGAAAACTAAAAACTAAATTTTCTTTTCTAATACTAAACAGGTATGAGACTTTTCGAATGGAATATGCGCGCAGTTTTCCTATCACATCCACAACAGTGTCAAATTTGCCTGATCTAAAAAAATTGGTACCCTGTGAAAATGCAGAAAAATTTGCATGAAGAAAGTGTGTAAAACATAGTGGTTCCAGGGAGTCAAGACGAGATGCTAATTCCATATGATTACCGTGCGATGAGGCGATAATAATAGTCACAGTGCGTTGCGCTATTACGATCGATCTTTTGTCGAGAGTTGATGATGGTGCTTCTAATAAGCAATCAATGTACGGTGAGTCATTCGCGTCACTTGGAGCGTTATTCGGCGGATTTTGGACTTTTACCGAGACGCCGAACAGTGACAGTCGATCGTCAAGGTAAAAATCTTTTAGCGGCCAACGCCGACGCATTGATTCCTTACAGGAATGAACAAGTCACGTCAATTAAAGCTATATTGAATATAACATCGACGTACAATACCGACGGTCCATTATTTTTTTAACGGTGTAATTGTAAAACATCTGAAATACTTTGTGTCCTGAGAATGGAATGCGGGATGAGAGAACAAAAATCGATGTATCGAAACACCAGAGCGTCGTTTACGAGAAGAAAAGTAGCTCGCTATTATTTATTCCGATGATGGACGGTAACGGTAACTTGAAACAGATTTTTGCTACGATAAATTATAATAGAAGAAACTAACATGATCTATATTATACTTTTTGTTTTGACTTTTTGAATTTGTTTTTCAACGATATCTTTTTGTTTTATTAGGAAATATATTTTGACTCACCTTGTATAGAAGGGATAAAGATGAATTTGATTATAAAATATGTTGTATCTATACCGAGAAAATTAACATAATTCTTGTCATCATAGAATAATTAAAGTGGACAACCCGACCCACAACTGTACAAGGAGAGTGATCTGCAAAACACCTTTCTCGAGACTGTTTGATTAAACACAAGCCTTATCATCCAGGCATAGAGTTAATTGTTCGATATACCGACGCCCACAGCCGGAAGTCGACTTCCCGCTGAGCTGCTAATCTCCAACTGGAGTTAGATGTATGTGCGTTTAATTTTCGAGAAAGATGCCTCTCTCCGTTTCTGTCACTTTGGCAAGAAAGTGGATTCGTGAGAATCAAACACAATAAAAGCATAATGAGAGAAGAAATTGAGTTCGAGCGGAGTTCACCGACGTCGCAATCAGTGTGCGTCATTTCAACAATTTTTGCATTCGAATGGAAATGATCGATTGTGCCGATTAATTAGTTAATTAAACACCCATTACATTTATGCCGGTAATTGATAAAAGATTCATTTGGTTCTGCAATTTCTATTGAATGATTCCCTTAACTGTAAATTCAATCACAGAAAATGTTTTGAACCGAAAAAAAAAGAAAAGAAAAAATATTGTTTCTTTATCTCAACACGTTGACAAATAGGAAATTACAAATTACAAACACGCAACCTTATGAAAAAGGTAAAAGAAGCCTGGAAAATGTCATGAATCATTGCAGAGTCATCATTCTGAAATGTCACAGTTATGCAGTGTATTCAAATTCGGTTAACGACCCGTTCGGTTTGCGACAATTCGGGTCATTGAATTTGGGTGTGCTGGCGTGTGTGCGCCGCCTTGGAAATTACTTTATTGTCAATATTAATATTTATACCGGCCGCATCGCACCGGCTTTCTACGGGGAGGCAACAGGTATTTGCGCGTACGTGCACGCCGGGTGCGTCACCCGGAGTCAACTGAACTCGCGCAGACTCCGGGATCCATGGTGCAAGGAAACTCCCACCTTTCACGGCTCTTCTTACACCTCGCATATCGGAACTTGGCGCGTATCCTGCCATGTCCACGACTACCTTTAATCTGTCGCTCGATCGACATAAAAAATCGTCTGCGTCAAGATCCCAATCTCCCTACGAGGAAATTCAAAGACGCTGTTAAACAATCGTAGAATTTTTTTTTTACCATTTATTTTTACAGGTGTATAATTTTCAACAGATGAATTCAGTTTAAAAAATAAATATTTTCATTAATTATTAACTTGAACATTTTATTCTGTATTTAAATTTCTATGTAGTGGTAGCCAGGGTAATTGTGACCCCTTGGAGTAAATGTAAGATTTAGATAACTTTACTAATTTTAAAAAATAAAATTCTAATTCAAAATGAATATGTGAACACAACTTCACAAATATCATCATATTTACCCCACTCGTCACAATTATCCCCAAATGTTGCTACCTAAAAATATAAATGCATTTTAACTAACGTCAATTTGTTTTAGAGCGAACTTCTCGTTTACTTCAATGGATATCCATTGAAGCAATTTATTTCGGTCGAATGTACATTATGCGAATGCATTTCAAAATATTGTTAAACGTTGAACATCTATTCTGGTCATAGTCGCTGTCACTGTCATAAATATAGCTGAGATTATGGCCTTTGCTAGCCCGATGGTACACGTGTCAACGAATGATATATTGAATGATCAAATTTGTCTATTTCTGTTCGTACAATATCACGACGATCGCAGTGTAAACATTTCGGTTTCCGCAAATATATAAGATCGGACAAATTGAATACATGTCGGGGAGAAGAGAAAACTGTCACCACAAGCATGACAACTTTTCTTAAATGAGCCCATCAATTATGCGACCCATTACCGAAAAAATAGGAAATAAATCAGCCTTGTAATTATCACATTATAATTTCAGTTCCTGCGGTTTGCTACCTGCGCGCTGCTATTTGCTCACTTTTCAAGATAAAAATGATCGGCTCCTGTTCGTTTTTCTTCCGAATGCAATTAGTCAAATTATCACCTCCTCACCACGGAATATGATTTAAAGTGGTTCTGGAAGAAAGAGAACCAGGTTCTTCAAAAATTAATATTTCATTTTTCTGGAACGAATTTATAGAGATTATTTTGTATGATAATGAGGTATTATGTATGCATACATGAAGTCAGATAATTTTATAAGAAATTCATCATTAAAATATAATAACTCATTTTTACGAATCCATTTGCATTTGAAAATATAAATAAATCCTCGATCAAATTTCAAAAATTGACAATATTGTTACATGCGGCGAATGTATTTGGGAACGAAATATTCAATCAGGACAGGAAAAAAAATTGATCAAAAGTGGATTGAGTCCGATGCGCGTTCTACAAAATCCTTATTTATCTTGAATTCATTCCAATTTCTGACTAATTTTAATAAGCTTTTAAAACACTTCCTTCAAATGACGTCACATACTTTTTTGTTATTTAAATCAAAATTGCTGAGAAAAGTAATGGATTTTGAGAAAAGGCTTGATGTGTACATTAGTCAATCTGTTATGAAAATAAATACATCAGCCTTAATAAATTCATCTTGAACAAATTCCTTGTGTTATAAGTAGATCAAAAATTTTTGACACCATCATAAGAATGATGAAAAGTTTCTAGAGAGAAAAAAGAACTTAGATTTTAATAAAATTATCCGACGTCAATTGGGTAGAAAAATATTTTCTGCCGACAAAACGTTTACTGTCTCTTTTATTGTGACAGGAGCCTGTTGATAGATCCTTCATAAAAATCCTCATCTCTCATATAATAAAATGTGAGAAAACACCAAGACTCTGTAAAAAGAAAATATGGCTGATGATGGTTGAGATAAAAAATGATTTTATTATGTTCTAGTTAATCGAGTTAGTTAACTCAAAGAATCGGTAAATTGTCTGTCTTTACGCACTTCATTCCGGAGCGGAGCGTCGTAATTTGAACGAAGTTGTCGACGCCAACGCAATACTCACAAAATCTATGTAGAAACCACAGCGGCGAAATATGTTCTCGTTTTGCGGTCGTAACGAGCAACTTTTTCCGCAGGCCCCAGCATCGCGCAATCAAATAAATCATAATAGCCTGTATCTCGTGGGCTGGGTGTGTCCGCGAGTCATGAGGAGACCGATAAAGTCACAAAGTCATTGTCTGCGACGGCTCAAAGCTGTTCCGATCAGTTAAACCAGAATACGGAATGCGGCTCAACGTTCGCTTATTGGACCATTCGTCAAAGTAACGTTGCCTCGTGGGCCCCGGTCCTCCGCGCTCATCAATCGTTCGGAGGATGGCCAAGGACTTGGATCCGAGACTCAAAGCAAGGTGGAATGTGCTGCAGTTGAGGAACCGTCGAGCAACGCTTGACTGACGTTTCGGGGGCGCGCCGCTCGTTTGTCACAGCCGGACTCCCATTTCAACTTCGTTTATACATATTGCTCCTTCGCCACTCACAATGCTCAATTACCAAGTAATATCAGAGCAGCGTGTTGATAAAATCACCATTTCTGTCTGTTTCGTACACTTGACCACTTTTTCTGACACTTTTTTTCTTTCCTCCCCGATCGTTCTTTTGAGTTTGCCATTTATATTATGACAAATAGACTTTTTTTCCGATACCACTCATATTTATCTAGTCCCATGTGGAAATTTTTAACTGGCGCGTCGCCGGCCCAACACTGGCTAACGATACCCAATCATTGGTCGCCTATACTGGGGTAATGCTGGTATGTAACG